>FJUW01000016.1:224576-458809 GCA_900074885.1 Rhynchosporium graminicola
TCTATATATAATATATTCGCCCCCGAATTACTCTTTAAGGACCCGGATAACCTATTACTAAGCTAGGAGTTACTAAACCTACCCCCGGAGGTTATCGCTACTTAAGAAGAGTAGAAGTTATAAGATATACTCGCTATATAGCTCCTAAGAGGTAATCTGAAGTATTAAGTTAGCTAGCTAAGCTACGACCCGGACCTAACTTAGTATAACGCTTCTGACCTAATAAGTACTCCGTATAAGCTCAGAGACTTCTACGCTACTAACCTAAGTAAACTTAGACCTCCGCGTAAACTAGAATAGTAGATTAAGGCCTAAGAAGACGGAATAGATAACTATAGTTACTTAGAGGATAATAAGCTATTATAGTTACTAGTATTAGAATTTATTACTAAGGATAATCCCCCGATTATACTCCGTAATAACGCTATATCTAAAACTCTACTTCTTTAATTACTTTTACTTTACTAGCTTTCTCCCTTAAGTTCTCCGGAGCTTCTAGTAAATCTGGAATATCTAGAACCGGAACTATTATATCTAACTCCTTACTTAAATCTACTAACGTAGCCCTAGTAGTAGACTGAGTATAATAGCTAATCCTACGAGCTTTCTTCTTTAGAGAGGGTCCGGGAATATCTAGATCTAATATTATCTCTGAACTAGAAGGCAAATTCCTCTTTCCCCTAGTATCAGATATTATAGCCTTAAATATAGCTTTCTTTATAAATTCCCGTATAATACTATTTAATTCCTTTATCTACTTTAACGCTATTTCGGCTATTAACCTAGACTCCGCCGAATTAACCGTTAGGAGATCTAAATCCTATATCGCGTTAGTATCGTACTAGTATCTAAGGGTTTAAGATTGTAACTTACTGCCTTAATAAACTCTAACTCCTTAAATACCTTCTCTATAGAACGCCTTAAAGCCTAAGTCTCTGCTAATTATATAGTAGTAATCTCTAACGTAGTAATAGGAGTAGTAGATTTCGCGAGATAATAGATCCGATTAATAGCCTTATAAGTAGCTACGATACTACTCCGATTTAGCTCCGTGTCCTTAGCTCCGCTGCTAGGAAGTAAACCGGATAGAATAGTATACTCTATATTAATATAGTTAGGTAACTATAACGTGTTAGTATATATAACTACATTCAGGTTCAAGTAACTCATATACTTATAACCGCTCTTTAATACTAAATAATACTTATAAAGCTTAGAGTTAAGCTTATTAAATAAGTATAAGAGTTCTAAAACAAGAGTATTATTATACTTTATCTTAAGGAAAGCGCGAATATATCGCAGGTAATACATACGATACGCCGCCGAAAGAGCACCGGCAGGAACTAGTAAAGGCACTATAGGAGTTAGCGTTATAAATCCGTGAAACCCTAAAACCAGAATAGGAAACTTACTTATATTAAGAGAAGAGTTAATTAGGTTAATTAATATATAAGATTATAGCAGACTACTATAGTAGTTAGTAACGATACCTACTCTAGGAGCCGTATCGTAGTCTAGGGAGAATAAACTTATAAGTTAAAGTAATTATCGCAGTTAAAAAGGAAAAGCTCTAATATTAATAAACCCCTTCCTTTATATACTCTACGCTCTACTTAAACTCGACTCCTACCGCAAACAGATAAAGCAAATACTGCTTACCGCCTAATTTAGAAGCTATAACTAATGTAGTACTGTTATAGCGATATAACTAGTCAGGACCTGATAAAGAATTTACTACTACTAAAGAGCAGCTAGCGCCTATTACGCGAATATCGACGAAAATAGTTATAATAAAGACTAATTCTAGTATAAACTATAACCTTCCGAGCTTAGGGTTAAGCTCTTCTTAGGGGGGGGGTAATATAATAATAGCTCACCTGAATATTATATAAGAAGAAGGATAGATAACAGGGCCTAAGTTCATAAGTATCCCGGCAGAACTAGTATCCGACCCGGTATAGTATCGGACTAGTACCGGCATATATATATAAGGTGCCTTGTACTCCATCTCTCTTCTTCTTCCTTCCTTATCTTTTTGTTTCCTTCGTAATAGACTATATAAGATCGCTCTTAGCCTCCCTACTTGTTTATTCTTACTTATATACCGCCTTGAGTCTTGTGTCGTTATAGTAGTACTAGTTAATAGTTAAAGCGATTCTATACTACTAGTATTATAATACTAGTAGTTATAAGGTCTTCTTTATACTTAGATAGGTAGTCTCTAATCGGTCGTATACTTCGCGTATAAGTAGCATACGAAAGTATAAAACGTTAAGTACGATTAGTCTTCCTTTATAAAGTAGAAGATCTTTTTCTATAGTTAGTTTTCTAGGAGTAGTAGAAAGAGCTTATTCCTGTAGTACTTAGAGTAATAGCGTAATATGATTAGTATTAAGTACTTACTATACTATAGAAAAGACTAGCGATAGGTTAGCGACTTCTAAGGCGTTAATAAGCTTAAAGTTATCTATAGAATCAGAGCTATTCCGAAGGTTACTTATAAGTAGTACTAGATCGATTTAGTCTTCGCGTAATAGCTGCTATAAACGCTAGGTTCTTTTAGTATTATTCTAGTTATCTAATTTATCTATTCTATAAGAGAGAGCGTTAGCGAGTAGATTATACTTCCTAGGTCGATAGGTAATTATAAAGTTATAATCTGCGAGTAGCTCGGCTTATTAGGCTTAATATACGTTTAGCTATTTAGAGGTTATGAAGTACTTAAGAGCTTTATAATTAGTAATAACGAGGATCTAATATAATACGCTTATAAGCTCAGATCTCTAGTTACTAAAAGATTATATAATTACGAGTATTTCCTTATCGTAGATAGCGTAATTAAGCTCGGCAGGTAGTATAGTCTTAGAGAAGTAAGCTACTAGGAACTAGTCTTCGTTATACTATTACGATAGTATACCTGCTATTACTCTATTACTAGCGTCTGTTTCGATTATATAAGGTAGATATTACTAATAGTAATAGAGGAGTAGTACTAAAGTAAGAGCGTACTTTAGGTAATTAAAAGTATCTTTATACTCCCTAGCGAACTGAAATAATACGTTATTTTTAGTAAGTTATATAAGAGGTTTTACGATAATTCTATAGTCCTTAATAAATCGTTAGTAGAAGTTATAAAAGCTTAAGAATAATTATATGCCCTTAACTATAATCGGGTAATTCTAAGATTATATAATATTAACCTTCTTAGGGTCTACCTTGATCCTAGAAGTAGAGATAATAAATCTAAGGTATTTAGTATAAGTAATATTAAATTTATACTTCTTAAGGTCAGCTTATAATCTAGCGTCTTATAATCGTTATAGTACCTTATATACGTGTAATTAATACTATAGTAAGTCGTTAGAGTAGATCAGAATATTATCTAGATATACTATATAGAAGTTATCTAAGTAGTCGAATAAGACGTTATTCATATATCGCTAGTATGTCGCAGGGCCGTTAGTCAGATCGAAAGGGAGTACTTTACACTTATATACGCTATAATAGGTCCGGAAGGTTATATACTCTTCAGAGGCTAGATCTATTCGAATTCAGTAGAACGCCTAGCGAATATCTAGTTTAGTAAATATCTTAGCAGTAGAGATTCTAGCTAGCGTTTTATCAATTAATAGTAGTAGATATTAATCCTTCCTCGTAAAGTTATTAAGTGCGCGAAAGTCGATATAGAATCTTAGACTTCTATTAGCTTTCTTAACGAAAAGAATAAGTATAGCGTATAGTACTTAAGAAAGTTCAATGAAACCTTTAGCTAAGTTATTAGTAATATACGCCTTAACGACTTCAAGTTCTTTAGCTAATATCTTATATAAAAGGGAGTATTTAAAGCTCTTCTCAGCCCTTTCCTTAAGCTTAATTCGGTGATCGTATAAGCGATAAGAAAGGAGAATATCGCTAGCTTCCTTAGAAAAGACGTATACTTACTAGCTATACTCGTAAAGGATCTATAGTTCTGAATCTAATTCGCTTAAGCTAATAATAAATTACTAGGCGGTTTTGCGACGTTGCGTAAGGTCGATAGTTAAAGATATAATAGTAATATTACGTTACTAAACTGCAATTCGGTTATTAAGAAGCTTATCTATCTCATGAAAGGTAATAAAGAAGATCTTATTATTAGAAGACTTCTAGCGTTTATATAAGAGATAGAAGGCTAAGCTACTAATTATATAAATCTCTAGCGTAGGAAGCTCTAGAAGAGGTCTGAGTATACGAGGTAATCTTAGTCGCTTCCGAAATATTATAGTAGCTATATTTATACTTTAAGTAGCTTCTATTAAGTCGCGAGATAGTATTCCGAGTAACTATTAATCTATAGTATAAATTATATAAGCATAGTCTTATACGTAGGTCTTTAATATAGAGACTTCTAATTAGGGTTAAAGTAGAGATTCACGCGGGATATAAGCGATAATATCGCTAAATTATACGCACTTCGGCTATATATTAGTAGCTTCTCTAGAGTATAAAGACTTCTCTTTACTACTCTATTCTTATTCTTTAGATAATAAACACTTAGGCTCGTTATATCTATAATAAGTAGTATGAACGCCGGAGAAATAGTCTTAACTAATCGGCAGTAGTAATAAAGGGTTAGTTACCTATAGAATACTCTCTAGGGGAGAGTTTTAGATGTTTTTATAGCTATAAGTCTCCCTAGAAGTACGCTTCCGAGCTAGTAATAATCGTTTAATAATAGAGATAGAGTTAATAATAGCTCGAATATTAATAAGAGAGTTAGCTGCGCTTCGCTATTCCTTATACGCTTCCTAGAACTGATTAAGGCGTTCGTTTCGTTCGTTAGCGTCGTATTAGTAGCGCTAGTAAGTATAGTATTTATATAAGTTCTTAATCTCGATCGGAGAGCTATAAATATTACTAAGAGGAGTATATAATAGCTAAATAATCTATCGTTTAGAGGTATCTAAGAGTACTTAATATTCCGAAAGCTAAGTCCTTCCGAGTATAATACTATAGTTTCCGAGAGTAGTAATAAGAAAGGGAGTAAATACCTAAACGCGACGATCTACTATTAAATTAAGTATCATATAGTAACTAATAGTACTACTATTAATACTATTAAAGCTTTTAATAGGAATTATATTTAGCAGAAAGTAAATTAAAAGTTTTAAAAAGAAAGAAAGAGATTTAAGAAAAGAATAATTAATAAAATAGTATCTATTAGCTCTAGAATCGAGAAGTATAGATAGCTTATACGAGAGTCTATTCTTAGTAAGAGTAGTACGTATAGTAAACGATTAACTATTAAGAAGCTTCATAAGGTTAAGATATCGTATATCTCGTATACTACCTAGGAAAGAGTCTTTCCTTAGGCGTAGTCTTTTACTAGCGGTTTAATATACTCCTAGGCGTTATCGTACGTTTCTTTATTATTATTATCTTCTAACTCGCTATTAACGTTATTATTAGCGTTAATTATATTAATTCGATACGGAGTATTAAGTCGAGCTGACGATAAGCGTAAGTATAAGGTAAGCGTAAAGTAATAAGGAGTATTCGCCGGCGATTATGCACGAGACGTATCGTTTCGTGCAGAGTATAGTACTTATTTACTAGTTATACTAGTATTCTCGGGCGTAAGAAGACTAATTTGCAGATAAGAAGAGAAGTTAGTACTATAGCGCTAGGAGGAGGTATTTATAGGGCGTTCCCGAGTCGCGCTAGCCTTAGCTAAAGACTCGGAATAATAAGTCTTTTCAATAAATTAACCTTAGTCTTTAGCTTATATAGTCTTAATATATTCTTCTAGTGTCCTTAACGTTCAGTACTATTAGAAGAGCTATTTCCGTAGCTATATAAGTAGCTTCTCTTATAAGTCTATTTTCAGAGTCGATTAATTATTTACTCTAGCTTTAAGAGCTAGCGTAAAAAACTCGTAGTAGAAAATCTAGAAGGTCTACTTATAATCTATCTTTAGCGCGGAGTAGCTAGCTCTTATAGTTTATTAGTCGTATAGATTAGATAAGAAGGAGATAAGTTAAGTAATTATATCGAGTGAATCGATTATACTGCCTTCTTTGTTATATTCTAGTTCTAAGAATAAGAGTTCTAGGTAAGTTCTAGCTATTCCTTTCGTTTAGTTAAATAACTAATCTTTATAGTGATCTTCGTCGATAAAGTAGCTAGAGTAGCGCCGGAGGGCGTTACGTATCTGCGCTTCCTAGAGTTTTAGAGAGTAGTCGATTCTATTAGAGAGCTTATTTAGAAGGTTCAGTATCTTCTCTATACGCGTAGCGTATAATATTAATAATATTCCTCTAGTAGATTATTCTCGATAATAATTATTAGGCGTAAAAGTAGTATTATCTTCTTTAATTAATAGTAGTAGTATTATACGCGATTAAACGTTATTAAACGATATAGACTTAGTAGAGCGCTAGGCAGTTAACTAGCGTAGTTCTAGGAACTCGTCTTATAACTAACGTAGTTCTATAGATAAGTCGATATTTAATTATCTCTCTTCCGCGAGCTTCCTTTCTACCTCTTATAGCTAGTAAGCGCGGTCTTCTTATAAGTTACTTATAGTTATTATTAATATAGGAGTATTATTAGGAAGGTTTAGTAACTTAGTAAGTTCGTTAATTATAATAGGAGTTAGGGAGCTTAACTCGGACGAGGCGTTATCGCGAGTACTCTCTACTATAGAGAGAAGTAGGTTACGGCGAGTATTATAAGTCGCTGAAGAATAGGAGGTAGAGGGAGTCGGAGAACTAGTAGTCGATTTATTAGACTTAAGTTGCTTCGGTTTAGATACTATTCTTTAAGTTTATACTTAGTATAAGCCTTCTCCGTATAGCGTAATCTCCTGCGTTTAGTAGCTCTAAGTATAGAGGTATAATATAAGTAGATATTTACTATCTTCCTAGATATAAGTAAAAGAGTTATAGATAATATAACGCTTACTCTAGAAAGATCTTAAAACTACCTAAGTAATAAGATCTTATATTACTATGAATATGAAGTAGTAAGAATCACTTGAGAATCTATAACTAAAGAGTGAAGAAGTAGAGAGAGAAGGGAAGTATATATATAAAAAGGGGCCCCTAAACTCTACTCGTGTAATCTCGCTTAGTAGTAAGTGTTTCTACTAATAGGGAGAAACCTCCAAACCTGACCAGTCGTCACAGCTATTTTCAACCTCCGATATACCCTTAACTTAATATACCTCCTCTGGACTATGAATATCGACTATCTGAACCTTAATTACCTCTAAATCGACTATAGAAGAGAGCTAGGAGTAAGTTTCCATCGATAGCAGATCTGCGAGAGTCGAGCCTATTATATAGCAGTAGTAATTCTAAGGAGGTATTATTTGCGCTGAAAACGTTTCTTTATAAGCTCTTACTACCCCCTAAAGCTTCTATAGCTTCGTAATTCGACTTCGCTATTAAGATATTTATAGAGCAAGAGTATAATATAGCTATAATATCAGAGATAACGATTAGAGAGGGAATAGAGCTTAGAATAAAAGCTAGAGTCTTAAAGGTTATAAAGATAAATTTATAGGCATTCAAGAAGTAGTATAATTAGTAAGAAGTATAATAAACTATAAAAGAGGAGGAGGAGGAGGAGGAGGAGGAGGAGGAGGAGTAGAGAGCAAATTTCTAGTAATTATAACTATTTATATACCTTCTTCTTCTTCTTCTTCTTCAAGACCTTAGTACCTATAATAGCGAAAATATGCTCTTACTCTACGTTAAGCTTTAGCTCCAATTCCAACTATACGTATAGCTAGTATTAAGAAGCTTTTAAACTCCTCCTAGGTATACTATTTCTACTTCTAATTTCTTCTAATCTACGCCTTTAGATCTGCGAAACTCTCTTTAATTAGGTTGAAAAAGGGGTAATATAATAGGAGATATTCAAGCTAAAGACCGAAGGTAGCGTATAAGATAGCGACTTTAGGAGCTCTATAGATAGAGGCGTTATCTATGATAATAACTCTGATTCTAAGCTTAATACACTCTAGTAAGATACTCTTTTTAAGCTATTTAGTAAAGATCTCTATAGTAATAGAGCCTTAGAAGATTAAAGGCTAATAATACCTCCTTATAGAGTATACTAGTAATATTAACTATCTTATCGACCTTTTTAGAACCCTTGATACCTCTACTAGAGCTCCTCTTAGAGCTTAACCTCTCCTTCTTTCTGCTATATATTTATTACAAGCAGATTTATCGATAAAGCAAAAGTAGTAAGAATTCTAGAATACTATCTTATGCCTCTAAGTAGCGATTAATTCGTTGTTTCGTTAGGCTATAGATACTAAGAGTACCTTCTTAGTATATTTGATTCGTTTGAGAGCTTTAAAGACTTAATTAATCGATATATCGATATCGTAAGCTTCGTAAAGGTAAGTAGTAATCTTATCTAAGTACAGATCTGGATCTCTCTCTAATAGAGCTATAATATATAGCTCTATATTATCAGTTATTACTAGCTGAGGACTTCTCCGGTGTCGATTTAGAGCCTTATCTTATTGGATTCGACGATTACGCTAGTAAATTATCTTATATATTATTCTATACTCTCTTACTAAGGCGCGTAAGTTAAGATTCTCTCCTGAATATAGTACTTAATCGATTTAGTGTGTTTTCTATACTAGCAGATTAGGAGCTATAATATTAACGTTATAATAGACTTAATATATACTCTATAGATTAAGAGCTTTAAAAAGAAGTAGTTTAGAGGTAAATCGGTATAGTATTTATAGAGCTTCAGTAGTTTCTAGTTCTGATAATTATAGTATATTAATATTTAGTGGGGTTCATATCAAAAGGCAGTGTACCGGCGTTATTTACTGAAGAATCACGCTAAACCGAAGAATAGCTTATATCTGGAAGGTACGGAGCACAGGTAGGTAGGTACGTAAGTACAAGTGCACATGGCCAGATGACGAATTCACTGCGGGACTTCCCGAAAGCTTCGATGGCCACCGCCAAGGCCGTCCGTCACATGTTGTGCCAGTCACGGGGTTCGTGGTATCTGGACTTCGGAGTATTGGAAGCTTCTGCACAATTTGAATCAAAATGACTGTTGCTTAATCTGATTCTTCTGGAGTTTTTCCAGCTCTGAATATATAAAAAAGAAACGATCAAGTCTCATGAGGAGTTTGGAGCACAATGGTTACCAGCTGGAGGTTCCAACGTTACCCAGATCAATACGTCCCGGTCAGATACAATGGACAATGTATGATGGCGTTGAATACGAGGCTTTAAAACCCCTGATTGAACTGTGGACTGGTTATAACCTCTTCATTTCAGTAGATATAGCTGAAGTACCTATTGAATGATGACTAGGTGGGGAGCAGGGTAAGCCCGCCTCCCTAGCCGGGGTTGGTTGTACGATATCGTACCTAACCTCTCCTCGCTTCCAACTTCATCTGTCTTCTTTACATCTACGTCCATCATAGAGGTAGTCCATTTCAATGCAGCCTCTCTCAAAATTCACAAGCTGCTTGAATCAAAGGACTTCTTACACTCTTCTTCGTCTGATCCGAACTGTTACAACTCCCATCCCGCTTGTACAGACACGCATTCGACAAATGGCCACATCAAGACCAACCAGTGAACAGCTCAAAACCCTAAGAAATTACACAGCCTGCGACATTGCCGATGCGCTCGTCAAGCTTAATGTACCTAACGCGGGATTCCTAGCCGATTTGAAGCTGATCACTCCTTCTCCCAGTCGCTTGAGCTCAGAAGTCACGATAGCGCCAGCTTCCACGGTGCTATTTAGGCCCAAAATAGGAACTCCTGATGGTTTCCCAGCAGCGAATATACCTTCTGACCAGCATTATGTCGATCGTACTCAACCAGAAACGATTGTGGTAATTCAGCAACCTGAGGGACAGATATGTGCTGTCCTAGGTGGTATTATGGCACTTCGGATGAAGGTGTTGAATGCCAAAGGTGTGGTGGTAAGCGGTAGAGTGAGAGATGTTGTGGAACTAGAATCTACTGGTCTGCCTGTACGTCTAACAAACACTTTTGTGATTCCTTAGCCGCTTTCATACCCGTGTTTCCTGGGCCCTAACCATACTTCGCATTCGAATATATGAGCCTAGCATATTCTGGAACATAAACTTCACCAAGCACTAATTGCTACTAGATCTGGGCAAAGGCCACTTCGATAGTCGGAACTGCACTAGAAGCAAAGCCTCACGCAGTTCAAGTTCCTCTCGTTATTGGGGGAACCAAAGTCACGCCTGGTGACCTGGTTTTCAGCGATACTACCAATGGCGTGGTGGTGATCCCGCAGGACCGAATCGCGGAAGTCATCTCACTTTTACCAGGACTCGTCGAAGCTGATGACCAGGTGAAGGGAGATGTTTCAATAGGAATGACCGTGCAAGAAGCATTTAAAACACACAGAAGATAGAATGATACCACGCTTCGGATATATTACCAAGTTATAATGCTGTCTCTTCAATTGTGTCGATCGAATTTGTGATAGATTCTTATTTCACAGAGAAGATTAGAATGTTAAGAATATCCAACGCACAGAAGGCAGGTTGGCTTTCTGTAATTGTACCTGTTCGGACAGTAAAGGTAATGCGCCGACCATCTGAACTTATTTTCGTCTGTACTCATAATCAAGAAGGATTCGAAGTATTTGCGAGCTATACCAAGTCAAGTCCATCATTGATTTCGCATAAGTATTATACTTTATTTTCATCTTTGGCCGTCTCCAAAGATTATACTCGAGTTCAGACCCAGGAGACCAGAGAACACTCGGGCGTACATTTTAAGCATACGCAGTATCTTAGGACTAACACTGCAAGACCATTACTAGTCTCTCAGCCGCTATGCAAGAAGCTTACTAAGCGCTAAAGCAGCGAATCAAGGACGGAAAGCCATATCTGCTAATCAACGTGTGAAGGTATCATCTTCTTTGATTACTCAACTCGTATTCACCTTCACGTCGTCGATCAATACAGAAAAGTCTCACGAGAGAGAAGAGAGGCTTAAACTTTATTATAACGCCGACACTCACCTGCTATAGACGCTAAGATAACAGCGAGATAAGCGCGTAAGAAGGCGGACAAGGCTGGGCAAACGAAGTTATTTTTACACAAACTCCATACCGTAAAGTCCGGAGACACCATCAAAGCCTTAGAAACCTTCCAAGATACTTAAAAGAGAGCTTCTTCAAATATGGGATAGGATAGACTTCAACCATATCCTCAAACGCCTCGTTATCACGCAAACAGTACAACAACAAACCTCAAGATGCCACTCACTATTCTAAGTGACGAAAATGTCAAAGAAGTTCTTAACAACTTGACGAGAGATGATGTCGCGACTCTCCAGGATGCCATGACACGTGCCATACACGAATATGCAACGGGTACCACGAATTCTGGTGCTTGCGCTGACAATCAGCCAAAGCGCACGGTGATAGAGTCCGCCAGCAATGGGACAACTACTTTGTTTATGCCTTCTATTAGTTCATCCGCGCTCGGTATCAAAGGTAATGAAATAGGCCACTTAAAATAGCCGGTCACTGACTTTCCCATAGTTGTGACACTTGCTTCACCATCATCGAAACTTGGAGCGACAGACACTCAGAAGGGAGATGCAACTCCTTACGGAGCCATTTCGCTCATGGGGGATAATGGCAAACCATTTGGCTTCCTCAACGCAGAAGAGCTCACCGCTTTCCGAACCGCACTTGCTTCCTCCCTTCTTATGCTACGCCGCACCAAAGTCAAGACCATCACAGTATTTGGTACCGGAAAGCAAGCATTCTGGCATGTACGCCTAGCTCTTCTCCTCCGCGGGAATACAATCAAGAATGTCCACTTCATTAACAGAGATTTCAACGAGCGAGCTGCAAAGATCATGAAGTCTTTTGTGACATATGATTTAGATGCCAAGCGAACGGAGGGCTGGGCCGACACACAGTTCGACTTGGCGTCGCTGAAGTACACCGAGATTGACAGAATCCTGAAGCAACGACTCCGAGCGTCTGATATGATCATTTGTACGACACCCGCAACTGAACCTTTGTTCGACCACACCATCTTGACGAATACGGAAGGAAGAATGCGGCCTCGTCTCATCATAGCCATAGGAAGCTACAAGCCTCACATGATCGAGATCCCAACAGAGGTAGTGTCTCAAGCCATCAAGGTCCATGGAGCAGGTCACCACTACCACAAGCGAGCAGAAGAAGGCGGCGTCATTGTCGTCGATACATTGGAATGTCTCAGAGAAGCAGGCGAGTTAGTCCAGGCTGGGGTACGCTCGGATCGGACCGTAGAACTTGGAGAACTCGTCATGTTGGATCAAAAGCAACCTCTCGACGACGATTCAGCAACCGATGACAGTCCGGTTACCTCCTTGAGCGATCTTTCGATCGCTCCAGATGGAGTTAGGAGTATGTCTAAGATCTTCGGTGGTGATTCGACCCTCGAGAATCCCGGATCATCTTCGAGGAGCCCGTCGAGGAAGTCGTCTTTCAACTTTAACCGCAGACCATCATTCTCCAGAAAATCATCAAGAAGCACTAGTGTCTCGTCACAAAGTACCAGGAGGAAGAAAGAGCAGACCGAGAGGGAGAATCAGATGAGCAGGTGGTTGAGTGATGGAAATGTCATCTATAAAAGCGTTGGTATGGGCCTGATGGATCTTGTGGTCGGAGGCGAGGTCATCAAGCTTTCCAGGGCTAAGAATATCGGAACAACAGTGCGCAATTTCTGAGCAATTTCTGGATTCGAAACCCCATGTAAGAGAGAGCTGCAAGCCGGTGTTCGGGCTGCCCGGACAAATCGATTAGCGGAAATGTTTTTGGATAGCACTTTTCGCTACCTTTTGATGAATTACGAGAATGATACCCAGAGAACCATCTACATCGTTGGAGACTTCTATGCTCTTGTCTATAGCAGTGTTCGCTACGTTTACCACATCAAGAGATGGAACTAAGGTAGCAGCAGAAAATGGCGTGACGCCTCTCAGAACTCTACACGAGCATCCGAGGAAATATCTCCACGAATCAAATACACGAGGCAAGCTAGATTAGCAGTGAGGATGAGATAAAGCAAGGACAATGAATTCATCTGAAGTCTGTTCTAGTAGCAGCCCATTTTGTTTCCATCCAAGATTTAAGTGAGGTATCGTACGATCCAAACACCTGGCATCAAGCAAACCGCTAAACCTGCTGCACTGCTACCTCTAATCACAGCCTGCCTACTCCCCCAAAAATCCGAGTAATCCCAATCTCGTAAACTCCATACGCAGCAATGCCTAGCGCCATAACTCCCAGCCCGCCCCCCATCTTCTCTGTCACCTCATAGCCATAGTCGCTACGTCTCCACTAAAAATAAGCATGCCATGGTTACCCTTGACAACCTCCTGTTTCCTGTGTTGCAGCGGATGAACCCGCAGTCCCAACCTGCAAATCCCTGATTTTACCACATGCAACGTCGTACAACACCCCATGGACCGTGAGTCCCCTCTCCCTAACCGCCTCCTCTACGATCCAATTCCCCATCAAATTCCCCACTCCCGTCTCGACATTCAGCTCCGCCAACCTAACGGCCCTCTTCCCATCATCTCCCAACGCCTTCAACTCTTCCGCGTTCGTCTTCCTCAACGTCCGTAACGGCGTAATCCACGCATCTATAATTCCCCCCACGCGCGCATCTCCCAAGAGGCATTGGCTCCACCGCAGCAGGTGTGTCCGCAGAGGACGATGTGTTTTACTTTGAGATGCACGCCTGCGTATTCGATTACGGCCATGGAGTTGATGTCTGTAGGCGAGATCATATTGGCGATGTTGCGATGCGCGAAGACGTCGCCGGGTTGAAGACCCAGGAGCGTGGTCTCGGGTACGCGGGAATCGGAACAGCCGAGCCAGACTAAAAGTAAACACAGGACATCAGCCACTAATCTTCGACATCGAAGAGGGAAGAAATGATAGGTTATTCAGACTCGACCACTTCTAGTAAGAGGAACGGGCACACACGTATAGAAGGACTCTGTCCCGAGGCCAATTTCTCGAAGAACGCTGGGTTCTGATGTCCTTTGTAGTTCGCCCATGCCTCGTTTGATTTCAAAGCGTATTCGAAGGTATTTCTTTCTTAATTTGCGGAGCAATTCATCGGTATCGTCTTGCTCGGCAATCTCATCATGTGGTTCCTTTGGCCTCTCTTTGAAGCAGGCCGAGCAGGAATACGTAAGGAAGGCAGAAGAGGAGGAGATATAGGAAGTTGGCGGTGCGAGAATAGCCTTACGGTTGGGGCCCATGATTTTGGGAGGGTTAGTAAAATGAAAAAGATGGTCTGAATATATATGTGTAGAATTGAAGATTGGGCTGCCAGCAGATAGGAACCAATTTACTGAGGTCCAACGACCTCAAGTAAAGTATTATTGATTCAAGAAGTGACGACCAGGTTTAGGCCGGACTGGTGGGGGTGTGATCGAGTTTACTTGAGCGGGAGCCGAGACCTGTCAAACGGATAAGGGTCCTTCTTGATCGTGGGGTTGAAGTGGGTAAGGCACTAGGGCTTTCCAAGTACCGATGAGATAGACGAGGGTGAGCCGTCTATAGATAGAGATGGAGTAGGAGTGGAATCCGGCAGGAACTTTATCGGAATATCGTGCGATGATGGCTAGATGGGGTAGAGGAGAGGATAAGTATTTGAAGGAGAATGGGTGAACGGCTCTCTGCAGGAATCTTCGAGGAGGTGGAAGTAACCCCCACCCCTCCCTGCAAGTAGGCGGGAGACATCAAACGAGTCTTCTGTCTCACGGTTCTGTTCGAGGGTCACTCGAAATGCCATGTTGGGACAGAAACCATTTGGTTGTTGGCAGCTTCTTGGTGGTGGTATCGGATGAGCATGGGACAAGCCGATGATTAATTGGATTCCCAGAAGAACGTGTACCACAGACATGGGGGCGGGCATGAGGAGATGGACCCCAGGCATCTGTCAACATCCTTCCAGAAACGCCTGCTAACAGTCCTGTACGCATGCCATTTAGCGCGGGCTGTGGCTGGAAGCCTCCCATTCTTGAATCAAATGCCTATGCAGAAGAGTTTCCTTCGCTCTTCGTCGGCCAATTCCTCACCTCATCTCAGCGGAAATAACGACACAATGAGGATGTGACGTGGAAATTCATGTTCTAGAGGAAATGCAATCAGCCAAGCCAGAGCAACACACGGTCACACCAAGCTGCTGCATCTTAATTATCCCTGTTGCCGATCAAGGCCGGCAGCTGTGCGGTTGAGATTGCCAAGGGGGCCCAGAAAACCCAAGCCAGAGAGCAGAGGAGAGCATTGCGAATAATCTTGGAGTTTGATATGCGAGACCTGTTTGACATCGTGTTGGTCTTGGAGATGGCACCTCTCCAAAGGTCGCGGTAGAGAAGGAATGGGACTTCGGACATATTAACCCTTGGCGATGACAGTAATGATAATCTGTTTTGCTACCTGCTGTGTACTTATAAAGCAAGTGTCTGGCTTTCAGGTAATATGGTCGTAAGAACGTGGGAGGGAAGGAGAGTCGCGAGCAAACCATACTGAATCAAATGAAACAATTCACGAACACAAACACGCACATACGACAAGAACAATAATCAAAATGTTCATAAAACCCCCAAAGTATGGTATCATGAGCCGGATTTTTGTTTGCGCCTAGCTACAATCCTTTCCAGAGCCATAATATCATAAAAAACGCCGAAGACACAAGCATCAAGAAGACATTTAGATCTTGATAGCACTCTCAAGAGCCTTGCGCTTCTTCTCGGTACGGGCATTTGCCTTGGCACCCATGACACCACCACCCCAGTGTCTCTTGGCGTCCTCGTACTTCTCAGCGTAACCCTCCTTGATGGCTTGGACCAATTTGGAAAGCTCAGTCTTGTCCTCGGAGCGGACTTCGGTCAAAGCAAGGACAGCAGCGGTCTTCTTGTGAACGACCGTGCCGAGTCTGGCCTTACCCTTGATGATGGCGTATGGGACACCCATCTTGCGGCAAAGTGCTGGGAGGAAGATAACCAACTCAATGGGGTCGACATCGTTAGGGATGAGAACGAGGGAAGCCTTCTTGTTCTCGATCAAACCCACAACGTGGTTGAGACCGTACTTGGCGGCGTATGGCTTCTTGCTAACATCCTCCTTCTTCTTTCCCTCCTTGATGGCGGTAGCCTCCTTGACAAGTCTCTCCTTCTTCTCGGTCTTGCTCTCTGGGCGGTACTTGTTGAGAAGCTTGAAGGCTTGAGCAGCAGTGTTGCGGTCGAGGACGTTCTGGAATTGAGCAATCGCGGGTGGGACCTTCAGGCGGAGGTTGAGGATCTTCTTTTGGCGTTGTAGGCGGACATACTCGGGCCACTTCACCATGCGCGAAAGGTTTCTACGGGGTTGGATGTCCTGTCCGATACCATAATTGCGGGTGCGCTTCTCAATAAGAGGGTTCTGAAGCATGTTAGCACTGGCAGAAATATGTCAGAATAAAGATGAGCATACCTTTGCAGCCTTCTTTGCTCCTGCACCAGCCTTGGACTGGGGGAACGGGGCCGGAGCCGCCTTCTTGGATCCTGGTTTAGGAGGCTATCATTGAGAAAAGAAGACATCAGCGAATATGTTCACTAATCGTCTTCTTTGAACTCTAAAGAGACATCACTGGCATTTCTGCGCAGATAAAGCTCAAGCCAAATCATCATCAACACCCTCAGGTAATTGATGGAAATACATCTCGACGTGCGATTGCTCGTAGAGGTCCGAGAGTACGAGAGTGGCGGCGAGTCGTATCACTTCATGTAGATGTAGGATTTATCAGTAGCTTACCATATTGATCGGATCGCTGCGTTGGTGGTGCGATTTGTCGGAGTTGTTGTCGATGGGTTAGGAAGAAGAATTTGAAAATCTCAATTGAGGTTGTGGGTGGGAGTGCCGCTAGAAAATCTTGGCATCTCTAGTGCATTTTGCTGTCACGTGATGATCCATTTGCCATGCTTGCTCGAGTTTTGGCTCCTAGACAAGATACCCCACCAAGTATCCCTTAAGTGTATGTTCTGAGCTTGCACTCTCACAGAATGGCGCCTTCTTTATGTGCAATCTGTAAGATCGCAAAAGCTCTGATTATTCGACCGAAGAATGCTCAAAAACTATGCAAACCCTGCTTCATCGCCATCTTCGAGGAAGAAATCCACCACACCATTACAACCACGAAATTATTCTCTCCAGGAGATCGAATAGCAATAGGCGCATCTGGCGGAAAGGACTCGACGGTACTTGCCTCGGTCTTGAAGACACTCAATGAACGCCATAACTATGGCTTGGATTTGGTTTTACTCAGTATCGACGAAGGGATTAAAGGCTACAGAGATGACTCCCTCGAAACTGTCAAGAGAAACGCCAACCAATACGATATGGAGCTGCTGATAGTGGGATATGATGAGCTATACGGTTGGACGATGGATCAAGTCGTGGAGACAATCGGCAAGAAAGGCAATTGCACATACTGCGGAGTCTTTCGAAGGCAAGCTTTGGATCGAGGGGCAAAAATGCTAGGGATCAAGCATGTAGTGACTGGACACAACGCAGATGACGTGGCCGAGACCATTTTGATGAATCTATTAAGAGGTGACCTGCCGCGACTGGCACGAAGTACGAGCATAGTAACCGGCGACGAGAAGAGTGAGGTCAGACGAAGCAAGCCTTTGAAGTATGCCTACGAGAAGGAAATCGTCTTGTACGCGCACCACAAGAAGCTCGATTACTTCAGCACCGAATGCATATACAGTCCGGAAGCTTTCAGGGGTAGCGCAAGGACGCTGATCAAGAGCTTGGAGCGAGTGCGACCAAGTGCTATTCTGGATGTTGTCCGCAGTGGCGAAGATATGGCAAGATTGGTCCCAGAAGAGGTTACAGGGATCAGCCAATGCAAGAGCCAGAAAGTTTCGTTGTCAAGTGCTGATGGCGAAGACGAAGGCGCTGGTAGCTGTGGGAGTGCTAATGGAAGGACAAGTGGAGGAGAGATGGCTGATATGGAGAAGAAGTTGCAGGAGGATGAACAAGCTTCCGCAAGAGAAGTGGATGTCACTTCAACAATACCAAAGGGCGTAAATGGCCAACGACATGACAGAATTAATGGGCAGAAAGGAAGCGGGATCAGGAAGGAACAGGGCAAGAAACTTACCCGACAAGTATTGGGCACTTGCAAAACATGTGGTTATATGTCGAGCCAGGAATTCTGCAAGGCGTGCATGCTACTGGAGGGGTTGAACAAGAACCGGCCGAAGATGGCGATAGAGATAGATGTCGAGGAAGAGGAAAGCTCGACTTTGAGGCGGAAAATGGAGGGAATAGCATTAGCAGCGGGTTAGGACAACTCAGGATTCAAGAATAAGATATCATGAACACCAAGGTCGGCATATGAAATCATCTTTTCTTCTCAGTAAGTTTAAGCTCGTGGGTTTCAGCTGGTAAAATCAGTCTCCAGTACTTTTCAACGTTCAATGTCGCAAGATGAGTTTGATGACATTCCCGGCCCTCAGAATCATCTATTGGAATGAGTCTTCCCAGAGAGTAACCTACCCATTCGGTTCGCTTTACGAACGGATATGACATATGGTGATTGTCCACAGTGTCAAGAAACCGAGAATGCGAGTGTGCAAACACCGATGTGGTGCGAGGTTTCTGCTTGTAGTAGAAGACGCTTGACGATAACGCCGATCAGTGTCCAGGGGTAGTCGGGTTTAAGCAGGAGTTAAGGTTATAAACCTTCCCCTAGGCGGAAAGTGAAGGGGAGCTTCGAAGATGGCGGGTCAGCTAAGCGCTTCCGTCATGCAGGGCCTCGTTGTGATAGACACAGTAATTGCTAAAGGTAGCAGGGATTGCGGGACTTGAGGTCATAGTCACATTATAGACAATATTCTCTCCTTTCTACTGTACTGAAATATGTAAATAGGCTCTGGTTCCATCCAAACCGACTCCTCTAGTATCTCTAATCAAATCAGAAGATACCTCCCTGGACAGCCAACATGTCTGCAGTTACCAAGATGCAATATGCCCGCTTGGGTAACTCCGGTCTCAAGATCTCCAAGATCATCTTTGGATGTATGAGTTTTGGTTCATCAAAATGGCAGGAATGGGTCATTGAGGAAGCTGAAGCTCTTCCGCTCCTCAAGCACGCCTACGACGTCGGTCTCAACACGTGGGTAAGCTTTTGCCCCTGGCAGCCCGTTCTAATAGATCAGCACTTACTCGAGATCCCTACGATAGGATACCGCAGACATCTACTCCAACGGTCTCTCAGAACAGATCATTGGCAAAGCTCTCAAGCAATACGATATCCCCCGCAACAAGGTCGTCATTCTGAGCAAATGCTACTTTGGAGTTGCAGAGGATGGCTCTCAACCACCGATCTCTGCGGCCTCTACCAACGATGGTGAGTTCGTGAACAGGCAAGGCTTGAGCAGGAAGCACATCCTAGACGCTGTCGATAAGAGCGTTGAGAGGCTGGGAACGTATATCGATGTTTTGCAAATCCACAGATTGGATCGAGAGACGCCAAGAGAGGAGATCATGAAAGCTCTTAATGATGTTGTTGAGAGTGGCAAGGTCAGATATATTGGTGCTAGTAGTGTAAGTTCGTTCTTTGTGGTGATACATGTCAAGAGCTGACCAATGCGAATTAGATGGCAGCTTGGGAGTTCCAAACTCTGCAGAATATTGCAGAGAAGAAGGGATATCACAAGTTCATCTCGATGCAAAATTACTATAACTTGATATACCGCGAGGAAGGTCTGTGCTTCTGAAAAATGTGGTTCCATTCAAGGACTATCACTAACGACCTACTCAGAACGCGAGATGATACCATACTGCCGAGACACAGGCGTTGGATTAATCCCTTGGTCACCGATTGCACGTGGAGCCCTGGCCCGTCCATTTACTGACCGAACCACGAAACGCGAGAAGACTGATGCTTACCTCAACAACTTCATCCGCTCAAAGGAAAGCGAGATCGACAAGCAAGTTATCGGTAGAGTTGAGGAAATCTCCAAGAAGCACGGCGTTTCAATGACTACTATTGCTACCGCATGGTGCTTGAGCAAGAATAGTGTCAATCCAATCATTGGACTTAGTAGCAAAGAGAGAATCGACCAGGCTGTTCAAGCTGTGGAGTTTGCAAGCTCAGGGAAGTTGACCAAGGAGGACATCGCGTATCTTGAGGAAGGGTACGCGCCCAAGGAAAAGCAAGGGTATTAAGCATCGGAAATACTAGTCAGTAGCTGTATCTAGCTATATACTGGGCCCACGATCCACGAACCTTCTCTTAGATCTTCTGACAGTCTACCTTTCCGATTTTCATATTTCGCAGCCATGAGGTTGGAGGTCGTCGTTCATAACTTCTCGGCGAGGTCGATTCAATCCTTGACTGGGGAAGGATTGCAGCTCACTTTTCCGTCGGCTTCAACTTCATGCATGATAATATCGACAGATATCGTGTTGACAATCATAGACGCAAAGAAAAAAGAGACTGATGGTATCTCTTCGGAAAGTTCGAAAGACTTCTGTTCCCTTTTGTAACCTTAGATCGAGGTTCTTTCCCGCTTCACTTACCCGCTCTTGAATTTGGCCCCGCCTCCCAGTTCGAAGTTGACGAAGCCAGACTTATACTACTTACTTCCTCATAATTATCACCGCTCGTTCAGATCGATAAGAATAATCAAGCTCAATTGCGATATTCCTAGTTGTATCACAACGGGGCTTCAGATGCAGCTATCCATAGTAGCAAGAATGGAGCCCTTGACAAAGATTGGTCACAATTTGAAGGCTTTGCAAATCGATTGGTTGACAACAGAGATGTAATCATATCCACTTCAACCCTCACTCAGGAAGATCTGAACATGAAATCTACGTCTGGACTATGCGCTAGCTACTATAGCTCTCCTGCATCCCTATCGGCTGCATAGACACGGGCCTACCCGCAGAATTATTCCCGCACAAGTATCGTAGGATAACCAGCGACTGCTTTGTCAAATTTATATTGTTTGTTCCTCCTGATTATAATAATTGATTGAATTTACCACTCCGGAATGTACTTATGCTACTTGCAGGCTTTATAAAGATACAGGAAATAGAGAGGAGCAATCGGCACTTCCACATTTACCCCACCAACCACTACCCCTCCCAGTATCTCTCGAGCCGGTGTTCCTCGAAAATAGTATTTCACAAAAGCATTTTACTTCCAGGACTGCGCTTCCTGTTTTGAAATCCTGGGGAACGACACTGCAAGCAGGGTTTTCAATCCTCTTTGTTATTAAGAATGTCAATACTCAGCATCCCAACTCTAGGACTTGCATTCATCTTGTTCTTAGCTATCCACAAATTAATCATACATCCAGCATTCCTCTCGCCTTTATCAAAGATCCCGAACGCTCATTGGTCTGTTCCCTTTTCGCCTCTCTGGATCTTGTGGACTCGATTCAAGAGTCGGGAGAATAGAGAAACACATACTGCTCATCAGAAACACGGATCGGTTGTTCGACTTGCTCCTAATGAGCTTAGCGTGAGTGATCTTGATGGGTTGAGGACTATCTATGGTGGTGGGTTTGAGAAGGGGAAGTGGTATCCGATTTTTGATAACTATGGGTATGTCTGGTATGGTTGTAATAGACGTTGGGCGCACAAATACTGACATAAGTCTTGAAGGGTACCATGCATGTTTAGTTCGTGGTATTCAAGACCGCAGTTAGTTTCCTATCACAGGAAGATTGTTAGACCCAAGCTAAAGTGTCGTTGCATAGCTCGGTACGAAAGTGCATGATCTCTAACGTCTACTCTAAGTCAACTATTCACAGCAGTCCCGCTTTAGCTGCCCAAGCTCAAGCCATTATCTACGAACGTCTCCTCCCCATCCTCACCGTGGCATCCACACCGACTGAATTTCCCAACGGTATCGGAATCCTCGAGATCTGGAATTCAACAGCTATGGACTTCATAGCTGCCTACCAGTTCGGACTGAAGAACGGCAGCAATTTTCTCACCGACGAGACTTTCCGCAGACATTGGCTCCATATGTTCCACTCCCGCAAAATCTTCGTTTTCTGATCCCAGGAACTCCCGAGCTTCAGCTACTTCCTCCGAAAGTTGAACATCTATCTCGTCCCGCGCTGGGTAGATTATCACAACAAAGAATTGGAAGCATGGACGCAGGAGCGTTGCAACAACACATCAACTTATCTCAGAGATGGCTCCGCAGCTACAGACGAGAATCCAGCCAATGAACCAGTGGTGTTCAAAGCCATCCTGGCAGGTATGGAGAAAGAACGGAAGAGCAAAGGCGATGCTTCAATCCTCGGTGAGGATTTTCTCAAATACCCAGAACTGAGTATCGCCAGCGAGATGCTCGATCATCTAGCAGCTGGTCACGAGACGTCCGGCATTATGCTCACTTACCTGTCCTGGCATCTATCCCAAGATATCAGCCTACAAGATCGACTCCGTGCCGAGCTACTCACTCTTTCTCCGAACATGAGTCTGTCCTCTGCCACTCCAGTGATACCAAATGCGAAAAGTCTGGACAGTTTACCTCTGCTTCATGCAATAATTATGGAGACACTTCGTACAGATGCAGCTATACCTGGTAGGGAGCCACGCGTAACTCCAAAATCTGGATGTACTCTAGGAGACTCTCCAATACCTGGCGGCGTACGAGTTGGAGCTCAAGCGTACAGCGTACACAGGAATGACCAAGTCTATCCGGATCCCACGAAATGGGATTACACGAGATGGCTGGATGACGAGAATGGCTATACGGAAGAGCAGAGGAAGGATAGAGATCGATGGTTCTGGGCTTTTAGTAGTGGAGGACGGATGTGTGTTGGAAGTAACTTTGCGATGCACGAGATTAAACTTGTTACTGCGGCTGTTTATAGCAATTTCAGAACGAGCATTGTAGATGATGAGGGAATCGAGCAGGAAGATGGCTATACGTGTGGTCCGAAGAGCAATAGGTTGTTTTTGAGTTTTGAGAAGGTGGAAAGAGGCTAGTGCTGGATAATTTGGCCTGAGTAGCATTGCAGCACCTCAAAACGAGGCTGGTTTGCCGGAAGGAGTAAGAGATATGAAGTCAAATCAAGTTTTCAGTAACGACGCTGGTAAGTTCCTATACTCAGTCTTATCTCAAATTGAAAGGCATATGATATGCATCCATGGTTGTGGACTAGAGACCAATAATCTTAATTGTACAAGTATCGCTGGCTAAGTCCAAACTAATGAAGAAGACACTACTACGACTTTAAGAACACTCTTCTGATCAGTGAGAAGCCGCTTCCACTGCTCTCCAGACCCAAAGTCTAAGCCATCTCCTGATCATCTTCCTCCTCATCAAACTCATACGACTCGTCAATTTTGCGTCGCAAGATCCCTGGATGGACATAAGAGACGTAAGCTGGGGCCGTTGTATATACTGCTTGATACTGGCTGGGAGCGCCGCATCTCTCGCTGAGAGGTCCACTCAAGGTCGGCTGTCCTTCACTGCCGCCATTCGTCATGACCATGGTCGTCTCATGATCCTCCTGGTGGTCTATAGGGGCTACCACCTCTGAAATCCTGCTCTGATATTCCTGTCTCTCTTTCGACTGCCACCCACTTAATAGTTGTCCGAGATCACTAGTCACTGATTGAAGTCGCCAGTATCCCTCGGCGTCGAAACCTTCGTACCCTGTAACCTATGGAAACAAGTTATTAGCAATGAAAATCATTTCCATGACACTACTTCGGGTACGTACCGAACCAAGCGCATCATCCAATGCAAGATCCATGACCGCCTTGATCCCCGTATCGTCCAACTCATAGTACCTATACAGAAGCTCAGCCCACAACATCTCCATAGTATCGCGATTGATAAGCTCGGCATTCATAGCCTGGACATCGGCAACGAATTTGCCGTACTTGACATCCCACGCGAGGTACAGGAAGCCCTTCGGGTGCCGCCAGTCGGGCATCTTGTATTTGGAGTGCTCGATTGTGATTTCATTTATCTGGAAATCAGTTCCTGGTTCGAATGTTGCCGCTTCTCTCTCATCGAGGTCTTCTGCTGGATCCATGCGCATGATCACATCTGCGATCCGTCAGTATGTGGGGTGCTCATAGCTGGAGAGCGGAGCCCAGCTTACCGTTGACGACTTCCTGGTCAGAAAAGCTGATTGATGTTGGATGTCTGGCCATTTTCACGGTATGTATGTATCTTTCTTGCCAAAATCGATGTTGCAGGGGAAAACGGCGCGGTTGGTGACGACCGTGTGTCCACCAATGCGATCTCTTAAATACCAACCTGTTGCGCGTTTATTACCGCGCTTGTGACTGGGGACCCGTGGGCACCAAATGAGTCATTCAGCTCAAAAACACCTCGAGTTAGTTCAGAGATATTGGTAGCACGATCGTTCACTGCCGCAACTAGTTTGCCCTCGAACATATCAAAATCATATCTGGTGGATGTAAAGTTGAGATATACTCAAGGCTGCTATTTATGAATGGTCAGCAGAGGTTTGCTCCAAGATGATTCGTCGTTGTAAGAAATTTCGTATGTCAAAAATTAGAGCCTTTTCACGATTTGAACGGTGGGGCAGAAGCTAAGCGAAAAGTCAACAACGCGACTGCCAAGTTACTCCAAACTGATGTTTCCGAGCGCGTCCAGCTACAAGAGAAGACGCAACCATTGCTCCGATGCTTCACGTCTCATAGCAAAAGGATGGATGGGTAGCTCCGATCCAAAACTTAGGCTCGCTTTGAACCCAAGATGATGAATGTTCGTTCGCTGAGGGCTATGATGACTCGCCGGAGATCTGTTTGTAAATTGAGGACTCTTCTCACTTGCAGGTACGGTAACACAGTATGGATCCCTTCCCTCAATATGGTCAATCAACCAAGCAAGACCAAAGAAAGGCAAAAGATGGATCCCCAGTACTCACCTTTTTTCGAACAGGGGATAGATACTTTGGTAAGCTGATCTTAGTCAACAGTTATAGTTTTCTCTCTTTCCAGAAATCTAGCCTTGATTATTACATACGATACTAATCAGCGAAATTCGTGTATAGTCCAAGGTGACTAGATCACAGAAGAGACAATATTTGGTCTTATATAGAAGATGTTTCAGCTAGACACGAGTGGGTGGCTTGGCGGACATCATGGCGGGTGAATATTTTGCTGGGTGAAGGAAGCTTCTCAATGGTGACCTTCATTCTGTGACACATTTATGGTGAAGGCACTGATGTTGATTAGAATAGTCTAGACGGGTCTGTTAGCCAGCAGAAGTAGAATAGTAGTGCAGCTTTGAGCAGTGTATCACTAACAAGAGGCTGAAGAAATTACCATGAATCATACATGAGAACATCAAGGCATAGAACAACATCGATTGAGCTGTTGAAGGCGCTGAATTGAGCAAAAGCTTTCAGCAACTGTTGAAGACCGCACTGTTTGACAATCATAATCTAAGTATATATAGCTAGGGACATTCGTCTTGGATGCAGCAGTTGAAATGCTCGTATTATAACCTCCTGATCCAAGATTGCCTCGGGAGAATGTCATCAGAAAACTGAATGACTTTCTAAAATTTCTCTAGGCAATGTTCTATAGTATTTCTTGACTACAGATGCACTTCGAGTGTATGTCCTTAGATACCTTTGCGACTTTGAATCAAGGTTGTAATGTAAGATGTTGATTCATGGAAAACCCCCTAGATTCGCTAGAGAAGCTTTTGACCAAACTCGATCATAAAGCAGATGGCTCAAGCTTAAAGTTGAGCCAAACTTCCATGATACATTCTTGGCAAGAGACGGAAGGGTAAGCAAGTTATGTGAAGAAAAATGTTCATCGATGGGGTGTCCTAAAATGGTCTTCATGTATCTTTTTTGAGTCACTTGGGAAGCTACGTGGTGATTTCTCATGAATTTCCGATGCCCAAAATTCCATAGAGTCTGCAATTCCGCATATATCCATGTTATAACACTGAGCACTCGCAAGCTGCCACGAAACACTACCCGCTATCCGACCATCCAAGCTTCAATTCGATACCGCACGTCCTCAATCAAAAGTCCACATCCTGCGTATTCCTCAGAGATTCCCTCTTCCCCTCTACTTGGTTATTCTTCTCAGCATCCACCTTGACTCTCCGCTGTTCTTTTTTCTTCCTACGTGCCTGTTCCATAGCCTTGAAATGGCCATTCTTGGCCTTGACCTTAACCTCAGCCTCCTGGCCAATAGACATACCATCCATAACCCGCGTCAAAGCTTGAAGCCCCCAATACGCTTTAGCATCAAAACCCTGATAGCCTTCAACCTTGATTCTCATTAGCTCCATACACTAGATCTATGTATATCGTCGACATACCTGTAAATTCGCCTTAGCCAAAGCCGTTCTTCTCATTCCCGCGCTCAAATTCTATCGCAAGATTACGTTGATCTTCAGAGTAAGGCATAGAGTAGTTGAATGATATTAGTTGCATTTCAGTACTAATTACTATGGAGAGTCGACAGGAGATATTATCTAGGAATATCCGCACGGACTATGCACGTGACTATAGTTACCTGATCCATGCTAAGACCTATATCCTCGCAATATACCCTTCTATAGAGATACTATAAAGTCGGTAACTTCTACAGGTACGAGTGATCTAATTTCCTGTAATTAGTCGATTATACTATCGTATGCGTACGTATGGTGATACCCCTGGAGACTAGTACTATGCCTCGATATCACGTGAATCTAGATAAACTATAAGTTCTGTAATTCCTTTAAGATAAGTTAGCCTTCTAATTAATATCTATACCCCTTATTCTAGGTAAAAAACAGTTATATTCAGTATTACTATAAAGGCCTTAAGGTCTTATGGGCTAAGTAGTTTAGTAAAACTGTCTGCTGCGTTCTCTTTTAAGAGTATATACTAAGGGTCTAAATAACCTCTGGCGACTTCCTAGCGAAGGTAGTAGAATTTGATATCGATATGCTTAGTATATTAGTATAATTTAGGGTTCTCCGATAGAGATAAAGCTCCCTGATTATCGCACTATATCTCTATACTCCTAGAGTCTAGCTTATTATAGCCTAGCTCCTTTAGTACTTAGCATATCTATAAAGCTTCTCTAGTAAAGGCGTATATAGCTATATACTCTGCTTCCGTAGAGGCAAGAGCTATAGTAGTCTATCGCTTTGAAATAGCTGAGAAAACACCTCCTATAAGGAAGAAATAGACTCCGGTATATAATACTCTATTAATTCGGGCACCGGCCTAATTAGAGTCGCAGAAACCTCTTAATTTTATCTTCTCTCTATTAGTAACGTCTCCTCTGTAAGTCGTAGCGTAGTACTTCGTACCTTATAGGTATATAAGTACTCTCTTAGCGCTTATAAGGTATTAAGGTGATGGATTTATCAGAAATTATAATAGTATAGAGTAGTAATATAGTATATCCCAGCGAGTATAAGCTAGATACTAAAGACTACTATAAAGCTATTAATATAGCTTGATTTCTTATGGAGTAGCTACTCCCTTGAATTTAACTATAGAAACCTCTGAACTAGTAGTAAAGGGCGTATCGGCGCTCTTATAGTTAGTTATTCTAAATCGATCTAATATCTTATCGATATATATATCTTAGTAAAAAGAAATCGTCTTCTTCTCTCTATCACGTATAATTCTAACTCTAAGGAAGTACTTAGCTAGTCTAGCTAGAAGGATATTAAACACGGTAAGAAGCTTCACTTTGAGCTCTTTGAGTGCTAATCTAGCTTTTGAGATAACTAGAAAATCGTCGACGTAAGTAATAATAATAATCTTAGTTTCTCTATTAATATATACGTAATTATCGGTTTATAAAGGTATAAAGTCGATAATACCGAACTCCTTACGTAGTGTCTCTTACTAGAGGCGTGGAGACTACTTCAGATTATATAGAGCCTTTAGCAAGAGTATATATTTATTATCTATGAGTTTACGCCTAAATTATCTATAAAATAGCAGTAATTTAACGTATATCTAGGTATCGGCTTTACTATATAAGAATGCCGTTACTATATTAAACTATTCGACTTCTAAGTCGTACTCCGCTATAACTACTAAGCCTATCTTCTAAGTAGAAGATTTATAGACTCCGGTATACGTCTAATCGTAATTATAACTAAATCGTTACGTATAACCTTAGACTATAAATCTGACTTTATATTTATCGATTTTGCTATCTATATCTCTCTTAGTCTTAAAAACTAGACGAGAACCTAGTACTCTGCACCTTTTTAGTATATCAGAGCGACTTATAGTCTTCTAAGTCGACTTCTCCTTAAGAGATCGATACTCCTTAATTATAGCTTTCTTCTATTCTGGCTAATTAGCTCTTTTTATAGCCTGATCTAAAGTAGTCGGATTATCTAAGAATAGAGACTTTTCTTAAGCTATATGAAAGGCGAGTCGATACTGACTAGTACTCTCTAGTACTTCTTTAAGTAGTGAAATAGTATAGGAGTAGCTATTATTTAGTTCTAGTGTTACCTTAGGCGACAGATTATTATAGCTAGATCGTGTAGCCCTAGGAATATACTCCGGCATATAGTTCTTAGATCTAGGAGGCCTACTACGCTTCTTTTATATAGTAACTTGCTCCGGGATATCGACTTCTAGTACTAGAACTTCGTCCGTAACTATAGACTCGGCATCTTCCGTATTATCGATTTCGACTTCGGAATCCTCGTCTTAGCTTATAATACTTGTATCAGGAGTAGTACTAGTAAATTCGGCGTTACTAATAACTTCGGTATCCTGATTTTAGCTTAAATTATCGATAGATTCACCCCTAGTTTAAGGTACTATTATAGCGTCTTCTTCGTGAGGTTCTATAACTAAACTGTCTTTATCAAATCGTAGATAAGAAGTACGAACTACCTTTCTATTATCTAAGTATCTATAGATATTATAACCTTCAAATCTTATTAGAATACTCTTTTTAGCTCTAGAAGCTACCTTATAGCTCTAGACTCTCTTCTCCTTATTAATTAGTATAAAGATAAGATATCCTAATATATAGAGATACTTGATAGAGGGAGTATAGTTCACCTTTAGCTTAATATCGTCCTAGAAGCACTTAAAAGGAGTCTTCCTTTCTACTCTAGAAGTAGAGGTAAGGTTAGCGATATATATACAGGCGAGTAGAATTTCCGGCTATATATAGTTAGGTATATTCTGATCTATTATAACTATACGTATCTTCTCGATAATTATAACGGGGTTGAGGTTAAGCTCTTATCAACTACGCTATCTGGACCAAAAGATCATAATATACTGCGCAAGCAGTATACGCTTAATACCGTATATATATAATCGACTACCACGTGACTATTATAATATCTCCCCTCTTAGTAAGCTCGCCCTCGAGCGCCTTAGGCCGAAGAATTGCCGTGACTACGCCGACTAATATGCTACGTTAAACCCCTAAGGGTTATGACGTAATATACCGAGACGAGAGATCTCGAAGTCGATACTATCACCCCTTATTAGCCTGACGTAAGTAGTTTAAACATGTTACGTACGTCTCAGTGCTTAGAGGTACCCGCAGGTTATAATATAGCATATCAGGCTCTGCGCTTTGCGCTAGGCCGACGCTACGCCATATGCGCCACGCGCTATATGCGTCATACGCCCCGTGCTCAGAGGTACTCTACCAGAAGACCGGTTGCGCAGTATATTCTGTAACAGGGTTAAGGTTAAGCTCTCACAAAATACGCAATCTGAACCAAAAGATCAAAATATACTGCGCAAGCAGTATACGCTTAACACCGTACATATACAATCGACTACCACGTGACCATTACAATAATCGTACGTATAGAGCGTTTAGCTCTTCTATCTTACTCTAGAGTATATAGAGTAGACTCCTCTAGTAGTATTCTAAGGTAGTCGGTAAGCTCTTTTATCTAAGAGGGAGAGTACTTCTTACTCCTATTATATCTCTATATCTTAATTTTATAGTAATACTATATTTCGGCCAACTTAATTAGCTTTTGATTAGCTAAGTATATATCTGACTTCTTAGCGTAAGTAAAAGCCCACTTTCTAGTCGAATAAGCGCATAAGAAGATAGAGGCATAAGAGTAACTATTCAGACTCTTAGGTTTAAGGTATACTATATCTATATGGATTTCATCTATCGATCTAGTAGGTCGTGCACGTGCTGATACCTTATTAACCTTCCGAATAGGTCGGCCTTTCTCATATAGTACGCAAAGGCGAGTTCTACTAGTCTTAAGCTCTATAAACTTCATACTAATAACTATAGATTAAGTGCGATATACTACGTTAAAGCTAGCGTGATATATATGTCTGTACTAAAGCTCTATATCGACTGTAGCTTACTCTACTGCTATAGGTAAGCTTAACCCGGAAGGCTAGCGTACTTTGCGCCGGAGGTCTCCTTAATAATAAACAGATCTTCGTTAATTATATAGATCTCCTTCTCCTTAGACGTATAGAGAATAGAACTGCGTAAATAACCTTCTAATTTATTTAATTTAGAACCGAAGTATAGGTAGACTAGAGACTACGGGATATATAGTGTATTATAGTACTCTAATGTGCGTATTATACTATCGGTCTTTATCGCCTTAATCGTATAACTTCTAATCCCGGTAGAGCGTACCGGCTTATTAATAGTAAGTATATACTATAAATCGTCTCTTAGCGTATATAAGGTAAATTTGGAAAAGTCGTTAGATATATGCTCTGTAGCGCCGGTATCGAAGAGCTATCGTGACTTATTATAGTGAGAGAATATAGCTATAGAAGCTGTAATAGTAGGGAAACACGGTAAAAGGGCTACGCCGAAGATACTATTATCGTCGGAATCGTTATCTTTCTCCTTCTTCTTTCTATTACTAGTCTTCTTCTTATTAGTCTTATTAGTCTTACTCTCTCTCTCCTTCTTCTTTAACTATTCGGTATACGGGATCTACTTCTTTCCAGACTTCTCCTTAAACTCCTTCTTCTTTTATTTATTAATAATAAAATAGTTCTTAGGAGTATACTTTAGCGATATCTATTTATAGTACTTATAAGTCGGCTTAGTATCCTTGCTAGCCGGCTTAGTAGCTCCTCCGCCGCTTCCTTTCTTAGGTATAGACTTATTACCGTATAGAGCTTAACCTGCTATCTTTCCGGTAGAGTTACTCGCTCTTACCTCGTTAGTAATATCTTAAATTAAACTAACAAAAGTCACTCCTAATTTAGCATTCTAAGTCGTATCTAGGTTATTACTAGAAGAAACTCTTAAGAGAGAACGTTATCTTTTAGCCTATATAGGCTACTTCTCTAAAACTGCGATAATAAATATAATTAGATACTATACCGGAAGTAGAGCTATTATTAAAGTCTCTAATTTAATAATTAAGAGCTTAAAAGTGATAATAAACTTCTCTAAGGAGTTAAAATTATTATACTAGAGCTTAATATAATCTTATATAGCGTTATATACTAGTATATTACCACCTCCTTCGTACTGCGCCTATAAGGCCTCCTATATATCTAATGCGGTAGTTTTACTAGTTATATACGCGAGAGGTCCGGCCTTATAATTCAACGTAATTACTAGCTTTATTTAACTCTCTCTAGACTCCTAATCTTACTACTTCTTAAGTGCTTTATCGTCGACCTCGTCGTCCTATTCGTCTATCTCTTTAGGCACATAGTCACGCGATTTGACGTTAAGAAACTTACTGATTCTATTAGTTTTAGTAATATTTAGTACTTTATCTCTCTATTCCGTATAGTTCTCTTCTCTCTTAAGCTTATAGCTATCTGCTAAGTTTAAAGACGTAGAGCTACTTATCTTCTTACGTTTATATAGCTCTAGTGTAGTCGTAGTAATAGGTTCCGATTCCGAGTCTTCCGGATCCTCTGGATAGTCCTAGGACGTCGATTTAGTATCTGCAGGGGGTAAATCGGGTATATTTTGAGTCCTAAGGACTTAGGTGGGTTCCGGCGCTAGCGCGGAAGACTCTGCACCTCGAGATGCGACAATTTCGGAATCGTCGACTTTGATTGCTATACGAGTATTGATTACTATACGGCTTATATATAGTGTTGAAGACTCTAAAGACTCTTTAATAGAGCTAGAGTTATCGGAGTATACTTCTTCGACTTCTTCTAATAATAGCGTAGGTGCGATAGCTGAAGAACTCTCTCTACTAGTACTCTGCGCGACTGTATTTGCTATAGAAAGACGCGCTAGTTTAACTGAACTATACGCGTATACTATACCTTAATCGGAAGCTCGTAACTTAAATCTCTACTCTTTTAGTATTAAGAAATAGTTCGACGCTTACTATTAAGAATCATAGTACTACTACTTCTTTAAGTACTACTCTACTTCTGGCTATCGGGGCTTTTAACCTATCGCAAGGTTACGTTGATCTTCAGAGTAAGGTATAGAGTAGTTAAATGATATTAGTTGCATTTCAGTACTAATTACTATAGAGAGTCGACAGGAGATATTATCTAGGAATATCCGCACGGACCATGCACGTGACTACAGTCACCTGATCCATGCCAAGACCCATATCCTCGCAACAAATTCGAATCTTTCCAGTTATCGTAGTGGATTCGAAGGGTCTTGTGCCACAGATTCTCCATCTGGCCGCGCGTGATAGGGCCAGGACAATGGGCTTGTGTATCGTTAGCGAATTTCTCGAAGCGGACGACGTTGGCTAGGTGCAGAAATGCGTCTTCCTGCTGTTTGTAGTCTGGTGCTCTCAGCTTCTGAGGCTTAGGAGCGTGTTGTTTGTCTCGCACTTGTGGTAGAAAGTGGTTGTCATCGTGTTTGATAACGCTATCCATGGCATCGTCGAGATTGCTTAGAGACATGTCGTACAAGGCGTGAGCTGCGCATATTATTAGATCATGACTTGAAGAGATTTATGGACTTGAAAAACCCGTAGGTGCCTTCGTTAGAGAGAAACAGACGGTTGGCGCGTCTACGTCCATCTTTGTCGTAACAGCAGGAGTTTGAACTTCGCTATACTCGAAGGATATCGAGAACGAGAACAGACCTACGACTGGACCACTAGTCACAACTGTAGTGTAGTCTTCCTCACCGTCTACTAGGGGTGAAGTGGAAGACATGATCATAGAAGAAGAGAATACCAAAGTGTGATAGTTGAAGTTATCTATTGCGCAGAATAAGGCCGAAGGGAAGTGGAGCTTATAGAAAATTAAGCGAGGGTCTATGGAAAGGCCATAGAAGCCTATCGTTGATATTCACCGTTGACGACACCAGTGAAGCCCAAATGAGGGACAGTAGCATAAAAATCTATTCACTTTCGAAAATCAAACATGGTTAATATCCTACTGGCAATAAGCAAGTGTGGAAGCATATACGCTGCAGCGAAAGATCCTGTTACCTGTAGTCGAGAGCAGTCTCTGGTATTCGTTCTGAGTTTTCTAGACACATCTGCTATTTCATATAAGGAAAGAAAATGGAAGCTGGCGTAGAGTAATATTCTTCCTGCAAATATATACCAGCCGGATCCCCTCCTTCACTTTCGAGGGCTCAGGTAAATCCAAGCCAAATAGAAAGGAAACTGGCTTCAAAATCGGAAGCTATGAATTTACCTATCCACGGAGGAGATCAAGCGTCGTACAGTCCATCTCATAGAAACTCCCATATAAGTACCACCCTCATCGCAAAATGCCCTATCATACACTCCTACCAATGGTATATCTCTCAGCGAAAGTCCACAAAAGACTTCCACCACATCTTATACCCACCCCACCCTCACGATCGCAACACATCATCCAATACCACCAGACAAAAAAAAAATCACACTAGAGCTAAACCCTTACTAAAAACACCAACAAAACCAATGACAAAAACAACCAACAACACCAACAACAAGCGCAAACAACAAGCTCAAAACATCCTCAAACTCTGCAAACAAACCACACCACGTTATACCATGCTGAAGCTTCTGTACATGCAAGCATACACAAAACCTCGAAACGCAGATTGAGTGAGTACCTAGGAAGCCAAAGTACTCGATTTTTTTTTCTTGGATAGGTAATTCTGTCACTCTACTTCTGAGACAAAAATGTCCCTCAACCCGTTTTAGCGTTCCGGAATCTTGGGCCTCGCCTAAATAAACATATCTACCATTCCTCCCCCTCCACCTTCCTGTTTCGCACGGCTCACAAAACAGCTTCGCAAGGTCTCGGTAATATTGCTGCATCTTGTAAGAATTCCCCCTATTCGCTGACTCAAGTATATGCAAGCCAGCGGAAGTCACGATAGAATGTTTGCGCGAGCAGAGCTCAAAGCCGGTTGGTATGCACAAGCTTTCTCCCAGTCCCTTACTATGTGAAATGAAGAACAACCAACTATTATCTACTACACACAAAATCTACAATCATGCGCGTCCAATCTGCTTCCATACTCGTTTTCTTGCTTGCTTGCAAACCATTACTAGCTCCTCCACACCCATGATCCATGCTCCCAATGAAACCAACCATAGCAGCTTTCTGTATACCGTTTGCCCTGTAAAGTCCGCAACAAGGAGCCAACCCAATCAACTGCAAACGCGAACTGCGAACGCCCCAACCCAATGCGTGTAATCATGTCATTCTTCTCTATATCACCAGGACATACGAACTACGCAAAGTAAGATTTCCATAGAACGCCTTCTAGATCCTCCAACTGCTCAGGCGTGAAGTACTACGATATGTTAGTATGCTGCTTTCAAAAGACAACAACTGCATAAAAGAGGAAGTCTTACTCTCTGATCGGTGACCCAAGTATCCTGCCTTGTCTTCTTAAAGTCCGCCAAGATAGTCTTAACCGTCTTCCCAATAGCTCCCGGGTCATTCGCTGCCCTCGAAGCCAACAGCGCCAAGATCTCCGGCATCCATACAGGCGGTGGCGTCACATAAGGGAATGCCGTGATTAAAGCACCGAGACCTGACACCGCAGCGTGTCTTCGGATGATTTGCTGGTTGCTGCTGATCGGTGTATTGGTACCAGGCGTCTTTTTGGGCATAGGGTTCTTCCGTAAAGCCTCGGTGAATTTCTTCTGTAAGGAAGATAGGATGTTGTTGCGGAGGGCAACGGGTGAACAGCGGATCATACCTGATAGAGTGGCGGCAGCGCCGGCGCGGACTTCGTGTTGGGTATCCTCCAGCATGTCGGCAACGGCTTCGAATAATTGTTGTTGTTGTTCGGGTTTGATAAGGAAGATGCGGCGGAAGTAAATGACTTGCATATTAATGAGGGTTCGGAGACGTTGATGCCAAGATGTGGATACTTTTCCAATGCGAATCAAGGCCGAGATGAAAGCACCGTCCTCTCCAGCGCGGAAGGGAATGTTGGGCAAATGACGGTAAACGAGATACGAAAGCTGTTGAAGTTCTGGGTCTTCCTTCACATCCATCATGTGTAGCAGAGCCTCCATGAATACGTCTGGGAAGAAGTCCAGAAGCTGTGTGCATTCATATGATTCGAGAGTGGTGTGAAGCCATAACATGACAGTCTTACTACCATTAGTGTAAGACGAAGGAGTCTGTTGGCCAGGGGTACGCTCGCTACGCCAAACATCGAGGCGATTGAAGACTTCTTTGATGCTTGTAGAGAACTCCTCGGTTGGGGTGTATGGCTTGATACCAATTGAAGAGGACTCCTTATTCTTTCGTAGAAGAGTGTTGACGTCCGGAAAAGCTTCATAGTATCGAGTACGATAGATTGTAGCAATTGACCGACCCATAGCATCCCGTACAGCCTTATATGGATGATCGATGTGAGCTAAAAAGTCTTCGAGAATGGGCTTCTCAGCGCGGAAATGCCATCCAGCGTCCGCAATTGCAAACTCCAAGAGTTGGACCTGGGAACTTTCCTTGAAAGCCGCATTAGACGACATGTCCAAACGGAAGGATGTGAGAGCGTCGATAATCTCCCGAGCCATGCGCGGGTCCCGCCCCCCAATAATCATGTGCAAGGCAGTCATCCAGTAGGCAAGATTTTCTGGCGTCAAGCCGTCGGAAAAGATCTTCAACATAATGGGTACGCCGAAACCAAAGACTTCGCTACGTAATTGGGGCGACTCCTCCATCACGGTAATAAGGAGAGCAGCTATAAGTTCGGCGCCAGCACGATGTTGATGCTTATCGGTTCCATCACCCATTGTTTCCGTGATCTCCTCCTTGATGTCTTCGAAAGTAGCTGCAGTCAAGCCATTGAGCGTGAGGTCAAATGTCTGGACCAAGAGAGCAGCATTGTGCATTCGGAATCGATCTGCAGCGGCATCACGAGGCTCCTGTTTCATATATCCAAAGAACTTGTTGTACCAAGCGCGAGTAAGCTTGTTCCCAATCTGCTTCCTAATAGACGTCTCAAGCTCGTCGTAGTCAGAGCACTCGCGTGCCTCAGCTCTGGCGGCTCTGAAGCTTTTGCCCCAAACTAGCCATCCTGGGAAGTCCGATTCAACAAAATATTTCGGCACGTCTTTACTCGTGAAGTTGTCGAGAAACTCCTTCGTCCAATTTGGGTTGTCCTTCGGAACAACCACTGTAAATTGGTTTGTCAACTTGGGATTCTCTTTTCCGAGCACAAAATTTTCGTAACTATGACTGTAGATCGAACGTGCATCAATGTGGTTGAAGATGCGGCTGAACGACTCCGAGTACCCAGCTCGAAGTCCAGGATGGTCATTGATGCACCCATCAACTGCCAAATCTACAAGCGAAGGCGGTGCCAGAGTCTGTATGCGGAGACCTGAGTTCAGAATGAAAAGCGTGCATCGAGCAGCGATCTTCCAATGAGAGTTCTTCGAGATCTCAATGAGCTTCATTGCCACTTCCAACTTCTTTGCCTCGACCTTCTGTCTACGATCAACGATGAAGCTATGCCTCGAGGTGATCTTGGCTATGTTGTCGTCATTGGGATCGAAGACATCCACCAAATCCTGATTGATGAAAATGAAGGGTTCGAGGGCTTTGCCGAACTCCATGAGGCCACCATACACGGCACTACTGCTCACTTTCTGGATGGACGGTTTGTCGACTGACGAAGTCTTGATATAAAGGTCAATCATCTCGGGAGCAAATCGCCAGTCCTTGGAAATGGTCTTTGTCAGACTTCCAAATAGTAAGGTGTATAAGGAACCCTTGATGCGGTCGAAATCGTTGGTTTCCAGAGCTGTTCTGAAGGTCTTCAGAAGTACGGGGATGACGAGGGGCCGCCCTCCCAGTAAACTCTTCAAAGCAGACTCCAGTGCAGACTGCGCGTTGATGCGGACTTCGGCGTACAATGAGACGGCAGAAGCGGCCAAATCCAAGAGAAGCTGCTTGTCAATGGTAGACTTGTGTCTGGCTGAAGAATTGTGCTTTGCACGCTGGAAGTGATATATGCTTGCTCGCTTGACTAGCAGTGGTCTAGGGTAGACCTTTCTGAGACCACTGATCTTGAAGGATCTGATATCGACATCATAGAGTTTACTGACTCGCTCGAGCATGTGAGCAGATCTCTCATTACCAACATCTGTGATCCAGGTTCGATAGGTCTGATAAAGAGCTGTAAAGCAAGCCACATCGTCTTCCTGGTGCTCGGTCAAGAAGACATGTATCTTGGAAAGAAGATGGCCAATATCCTCACGGAGCTTGTGAATATGAACGTACGTTGGGCTGTTTGTCTCCAAAAGATAGCCTGCTCGATAGTGGAATTGAGGTCGTGTCTCCACATCTTCTGCAGCCTCCGCAAGTGGACTCTCTTTCTCATCCTCGTCAATGTCATCACTTTCCCCCATCTGAACATCGCCACCCTTGTCCTTGTCTAGCTGGCCAGACGCCTTCTTAGGATCGAAAAGCGTGGCGATACCCGAGACAATCAACCGTAACTGCGACAAGTTTCGCGACACTTCGTCAGACCATTCTTTATTCTTGCCTTTCCTGCTGACAGCCGGGCTCTCACCAACGAGGTTTTTGAGCCGTTCCATAGCAGTAGCAACTTGCGACTCAAAGAGCTCAACAGCAAAGCTCAGCTCATCATCAGAGGGTAGATGCCACTTGATGGTCAGATCTGTTGGCTTGGTGGTTTTGCCCCAATCACTAATGTCCAAACCACGGCTGAACACAGCTGGCTCGTAAAGCGCACTGTCCACGGGATAAATGAGGGTCAGATTGAGAAGCAAATGATGAACGTAGTTCGAAATGTGGATTGTTGGGATACCGCGGCACTTCTCTTGCATGTACAAAGCGATGTCGAATAGATCCTTCTTGTAAGGCATCAAACTATCCCCAACATGGACGATGATCATGCTCAACATGCTAATGTGCCAAACCAGAGCTCGATCCCGAGGAAGCACATCACTACCGCTACTCCGATCTGAGGCTGCGTCGTTGTAGTCAATCTCATTCCGAATTCCAACGATGAGCATGGGGACAAATATCTTCAAGGTCTTTTCTGGGTTGGCTTTGCAGAGGGCATTGCAAATGAATGCCATTGCATCGCGAGATTGGTGGATGACATGACCTCCGACGAACGTAGCAATTTTTTCAAGAGCTTTGTCGAAGATCTCAGGAGACAGAGCTGCGAAAAGCGGAGTGAGTGTTGACGGCAGAGTGTTTATGACACTCTCTTCAGGAGAGCCTGAGCGTGCACGTGACAACTCAGGAAGATTCTCGAGGAGAGTGAAGATCTTTCCAAGCAAAGCCAGGACGAATTCACTGAGCCCAGCAGAGGATGAGCGGACTATATCTGCCTCGACCTCATCGCTTAACTCTGCTAAGTAATCAATCTCCACGTTAGGACCTTCGCGTTCCATGCGCTCCATTTCGCCTTGCACCCATTGGATCGCCAGCGAGGAATCATGAATATCACCGTTACCCTTCGTCAGATCCACGAAGGGTATGCTGTAAGCTACAGACGTAATGAAGTTCAAAGTGTGTAATGTCTTTGACAGATCATTGGCATCGATACCCGGTAAAGCCAATGCCAGAAGGGCAGTAAGATGACAGCGTAGTCCTTTATGCTTTGCAATTATGTTGGCAGTCATCTGCAAGCCGCAGAGCGAGGATTGTGTTCGATGAACCTCTACAAGACCCTGTAGGGAAGGATAAAATCTTTGCAGGGCTCCTGGAATAATGAGATGTGGTTCGAGATATGCAAGATTCTGAAGAGCACTGAAGAAGCAGTTCAATGACCTGGGCTTCTTTGAGAAGAGTCCCACAAAAGTAACTTCCTTCAAGCTGAGGACGAAGCGCTTTTTCAACTCAGGGGTGATCCGTCTTTCCGACGGGGTGTTCATTTCTCCGCTCTGCTCACGATTGTAACGCATGAGGAAGAAATCAGCAAGATGGAAAACTATGTTGGCCAGCACGTCTGTCCAGGAGCCTTGATTCGACGGATGGAAGAAAGTATCTATTGATACCATTAACCCCTCTAAGTTCGTAAGGATCGAGCCTGGCTTGTCAATGCAAGCCGGTGTCAGCGACATGACAATCCATCTAGCAATCGAGTATTCAACTGGAACTTTCTTCTTGTCTCTGGTGAGGTAAGCGCCGAGACCCGCTCCAATGTCAACAAGACCACTATATGGTGACGATGCTTGACCCACGGGTATTTCAGTCAGTCTGAGCAGGGCAGTAAAAATCAGATCTGATTGATCCTTCGTAAATATGCCGAATTCTGAGAATGGTATGTGTTCGCTTGCGAGTGAGTCTCTTGCGAGCCTTGAAAAGGTATCGAAAAAGATAATATCAACAGCCTTGGATCGATTGACCAGCGACCAAAGGTGGAAGTAGGTTGGCAGGTAGTCTTGTGGTTGAAGCTGGCCAGGTTCATTCGGTGCCGGCTGGCTAGGCATTATGAAGTTCAGGGAGCCAAGTACAATGAATGCACCGGATATTTCTGAAGTGGTGAAAAATGGTAGGATCTCTTCCAGCATGGCTTCTCTCTCCCTAGCATCGAAGTACTGCGATGCAAACATGCACATATTGCCAAGGTTCTTATGGAATTTCCTGCGAACCAAATTTTGATGAGTCGGGACCTCTGACGGTAAGGCTAAGGTTTTGATCTCCTTCCATAGCGGTCTCCAGTCAAGTATCAAGTCCTCCCCAGGCTTCAGGTAGTGTTTCTTCCTATTTATCATTAGCTAAGCTAGAAAGCATGATCAATGACAGAGCCTTACTTTAGCAAGAATCTAAACATGCTCTCGAATCTATCTGCTGCTAAATGGTCTAACCCAGGTGCCACAGCCAGCATGTAGAACAGCTTGACCAGCTTGACTCGCAGCTCCCGCGTGATCTCAAACTTGAGATTCATCCAATTCCTGAGCTCTCTTGTCCAATGCACAGCACCAGGAGATATGTCTTCCGCCTTTAGAGCAATGTAAAGCTGTTTCAATATCTCATTCAAGGCTGCATCTCTTTCGCCCTCCTCCTCAACATCATATGGAAGTAGCTGGAAGTATGGGAATATTCGAGGTCGGTATCGTTTCTCATTCTCCATGTCTGCTCCATTGAAGCCGAATCCGAGCCCAGGCGTGGTTGCACGAGATATGACATCGTTCGACTGTCCGTTCTGAAGGAGGAACTGCGCATGGCTGCGACTATTCGAATAGCCGTCCTCCATGGTCTCGCACGGTGGTCCGGAGCTCGATGTTGTATCGTTGATCAACTTCGGCCGTTTAGGAGGAGGCTGTAAGTCCGAAATTACGTTAGCAGATAACCAAGAGATGCATGTGTCATATGAGCAGCCTGAGAAGAACGAGAAAGGATTGTTGCTCTACCTGAAAAGCAGAAGAGCTGGAGCTCTCGTTGGAATGAGCCTGGAGCTCTGTCACACGACCCTTGTTGACCTGTATGTAGATGGTAACTTCGACCAACAGTAATTCATGGATATTTCACCGAACGACAGACGAGTTATGCGGTTCGATTCCGTTGTCTACTTTTGATCTCTTTGTAATTGATGCGGGATGGCGAGGTCGGCGCCAATTTGAGGTTGCACTGTTGAGTTGCTTGACGCGGCGATTCCAGCCTTGTCGTTACTGTAGTTCGAAAGCAGGCGATCGCGCGGGGCCGTCCCGAATGCACCAAGGCTATACTTATACTGAAAAAAAGAATGGGGCGAGGTTACCAGAATACTATGATCAACTAGGTAACAATCGCAGGAGATTTTAAAAGCTGGTGCTTTCTAGACTGACTTTGAGGGGCAGATATGCACCCTTTAAATATTTCCATTCGCTGCTACAATAGCAGGCAAAGCCGGGTACGCAATCTACTTCCGCCTTCACAATACATATCGAGGTACGTGAGCTAGTATTGCCTAATTTGATGGCCACGATACGTGGGGTAAGCTTGCCTGATTAATGACCACCAGACCAAAAAGACGCAGCGGCTTTCACAAAGTCCGTGAGCTTCTAGAAAGTTTCATTGGAGTATCTCTGAGACATCGGATCGTGATTCAAGAAACATTTGTTCTGATTATTTGTTCTAACACCAAAGTAATGGTATCACAGTACCCCCAGTGAACATTTCTACACTGTCATGACCCTGCCAGCGCCTGATAATTCAAGACTTTCCAATTAAAAACACCCAATACTAATACCTTCTGTCTGAGAACCCCATATAAGAGGGGAAGATCCAATGCAGACTCTGGGTGGTATCTGAAACTGTTGCAATGTCGATAAAAATGCTGGAATGCTCTAAAGCAATCAAGTACTCCGATATTTATATACGACGCTCTATTCCGAGCGTGCACTGTTGCGTTTTCTTCGGAACAAATTAGCGAAAGACTTCCATCGGCCAGTCTTAAGCTCGCCAGCCTGATCCGAAGACTGATGTCTCCTGTTAAAATTTGCCATGCTGTGTCGTTTCTGTGGCTGCGAATCTATAAAGTTGTTCATGAGAAGAGAACCGGTAGGAACGTACGACTGAGGGCGGTTAGGTAACCGGGTTGGTGTATCTGGGGGTGTCATTGTTGATGCAGGAAGGCCAAATGAAGCAGGGGTCGTTGTTACTGGGCTAGGTAAATTTGGAAAATTGCCTCCGTTGGTCGAGTTTTGCTTGGCTTCTTCTATCACACGCTCTCCCATGCCACCACTGATGACAGTGCTCGGCTGGTTGACAACCCTGCGAGCAACATTTCGTTGCATAAATGCGGTACCTGTTGAGACTGACCTCTTCGGCGACGTCAGAATACGTTCAAGCTGGGGAGAATTGCCACTACTTGGACTTCCAATGGCAGAAACTCGACGCATCGTGCTTTCAAGAACTCCAACCAAGGCGTTACCAGACTCCGTACTTCCAAAAGTTGGCGTTGGGCTCAAGCGACCTGATTCGGGTGTGTGAGACATCGATCTGGCTCTGCCTGAGCTAGACAGGTTCTTTGTTACAGTCTTTGTATCATTGTAATTAAAGTATGGAGACCACTCTTTGCGCAACGCCAGCCACTGTAAAAAAAAGTTAGAGCTGGAGTCTGCAAAAGTTCGATTCTATGATCTGTGGACTGAAGACCTTGATCTTGAAACATGCCTCCAAGCTGAAGATCTATGACTCGAGGTTCAAGATGACAAATTGTACGTACCACACCTGTGACTTGAATAAGAGTCCTCAAGGCCTGATCTATAGGTACAGTGCATTTCTCGGCGGCGACTCCTTCCTGGGCTACCGAGTGGGCTTCTGACAGAGATGATGCCGTAGAAGAAGTAGGAAGATGACTCTTGGCAGACGGCGCCGTAGTCGTGTATGAATCAGGAATGTTCAGCGTGGCTTGGGTCATCGTGGCCAAAATAGGGTGTTGCCGTGCGCTTGGGTTGATGATACTGAATCTAAATTCTTCCCCATTGAATGAGGCATCCTGCGTATCCACACTTCGCCGCGTGTTGCTCTTTCGAACCCACCGAGTGGTGGTCTGAGTACCATCTTTATCGGTGAGAATAAATTCAAAGACATTGCCTGGGAGCGGGGTTGCAATCCAGATGGAGCCGTTGCTTAGGACTATTTCAGCCTGACCCGGAGGGCCTCCAGCATCTTTGGGCACCTGGCATATGACGGCAACCAAATCCCTTTTCGCAAGTCCATCTTCGTCCGAGTCACTTTCCTCAGCGTCACCTTCGATGTCCGTCTCATAGTCTTCGCTTTTGACAAGCATAACGTCATGGCAACCTAGTTTATCCTTGCCCCTAAACATACGGGGGAACTTCTTGTAAAGTCGCGGAACAACAACCGTAGAAGGGAGAACGTCGAGATATGGTTTCGGTCGAGCGTCTGTTGATAATTGTTGTAATTGTAGCAATAATCTCGGTCGGATCTGTAAGAGCCTCTGCTTCTTGGCAAGGCTCGGAGCTGGATGGGCAAGACAAAAGGTCGTGCTCGTCCGTACAGAGCGCGAATGTTTCCGGCTTCTACGACCTCCGGCAGTTGTGATACTGCCTTCGGAATTGACCATGGACTTCGCATCTTCACTCATCGTACCCTCCTCGTCCTCGTCAAAATCTTGAAACCGTACCACGAGTGCTCTGACAGGAGTTATATTTTCGGACAAGGTTCTTAATGGTTGGCGTAAGATCGGAGAATGAGATTCGTTATTGGCTGATGTTTGAAGGGCTAGCAAGGGCGCGGAAAATGCTGATCGTGCTAATGTAGACCGTTTGGGTGCAGACTTGCTTCGCAGTCGAGTTCGAGCTGCAGAAGCATCGCGGGAGTATTCATGCACATGGTAGCCACTTCCCGAATGGATGAGCATCTTGAAGGTAGGTTCGGAAAGGAAGTGACGCCCCAAAAATTAGGGGCGTCTTCATCCGAGGAAGGAACGGCGAATTTATAGCAACAATCGAGAGCTTGAAGAAGTGCGACAATCGTGATGGTTCGGTGGCTCGGATGTGATAAGGCTGACGGTAAGGCTTAGGTCAGAGAGCTCCTCAGCCGCGTTTAGTGATTCGATGTTTCGCGAAATGTTGCGCGACGAAGTTGTAATAGCAGCAAGTCGAAAGCGCAACAAGCCAATATGACGACGATCGCGTGTATCAAGGTGTAAGAGGAGTAGACCAAAGAAGTAGGAAAAAAGAGGGGGATTTGAGGCTGAAATGTGGGAGGTGGTACAACCAACAGAAAGAACCAGGGGGATCCTTTGGGTGGTTTTGTGCGGGAGATGATCTCTCGTCAGCAATTCCAAAGCAACGCAACGCCGACCGCTGCCCGGAAGCTGATGGGTGGTATGATGCCGAGAGATCAATGAAACTGTAATTGGAGTGTGCACGATAGCCGGGTTGATGTGAAAGTCACCGATCGTTAGTGGTAAGTAAGGTGTAAGTATGTCTTGGGACGGATGGCCGGAAAGGTACGAAAGTACAAAGAAATATCTAGGATAGGAGGATTGGCCGACGTCGATCAAGCAACGGCTTGATCATAGCCTCATAGGTATGGTATGGCTGGCTGGCATCTGTGCCTCCGAGTTCTTCTCCTGACGAATAGAATGGTACGGACGGTGAGAGACGCTGCTGTGCTAGTGGTAGATGAGAAGGAGAAGGAGAAGGAGTGACGAGAAGGCTGAATGCAAGCAGGATAGGATAGATGAAGAAAGAGTGAAGCAGGCAGTCTGACAGGAATGGGATCTGGTGAACGAGCAAACGAGCAAGTGAAGCTTCACCGTCGGCCGGAGCTTCGGACGGTTCGCGCGATGTCAGGGAGGGATTCCCTCGACTCCACTCCACTTGCTGACTGTATTTATAATTAATACCTGCCTGGTATCAAAATACTTCTATAGTACCACAATCAGCCACATGGTCGGAGTCGGGACCACAAAGTATCCGTGCAGGCTGTCACGACGTGTTCCAGAAGAAGAGGAGGGAGGGGAGGTGTGGGAGGGATGAGCAGGAATGCCAAGAAAGAGGCTAGGGATAATAAATATAAAGGAAGTAAGACTTAATTTACAGTACTGTGTAGTATTATATGAAATTCTCCCCATGCCGTTCGTTCGTTCGTTCATAAACGGTCCATGCATGTCATTCATTGGCTGTCCCGTCATGCACCCGGCACGGTAGATGAACAGCCAGCCGTGCATAAGAACTATAATAAGCCAGCCAGCCTGCCTGGGCATGTTCATTGTGCCAAGGAGGTGAGCGAATACGGCGCCGTGTCGCTCGCTACCCGAGTCCCAGATGCGGGTGATGTGAACCTGAAGGACAGTGGAGTGAAGTGAAGTGAAGTAGGTAGGTAAACTTCAAACGCCCTAGCAATCCGAGATACGATATGTGACCAGTCGAGAAACATCATGTGATGTAGATACTGTAGCATTAAATGGCAGGTATGTAGGTAGATGCCACATCTGAAGTTCGAAAGACTGCAATTTGAAGAAGCCAGTGTCCCCAGAGTGAACTCCATCTAAGCTGTACACCGAAAGCTGTTGCCTTCACCTGAGGATCTCGGGATACGATGAAACCTACTAACTGATATTCTCTTTAATTACTTGGTAGTATATAATGAATCAGACCTGATCAATCTAGTAAGAACCCTTTTTTCGAACGATCTATAGGACGCAGCTTCTTTACTATAAAAGTGCTAGAGCAGGCATGTGTTTGGTGCGTTATATATGTGTTTCTTATGGCCTTATACCCACTCATTGAATCGTATCCGTATCTCGCTTGTCGGAGACACACTTGACCGCCAGACCGCTTCGTCAACTTACTTATATCTTCAGCCTAAGGCACACACGCGTGTGCAAATGCAGCCAAATGCTTTCCCGATCCAACGGCAGCAGGAGGACTAATGCAAAGAAAGAAAAAAGCAAAAAGTACTCAGGTCGACTTTATCTGGCTCTAGAATAGCTTCCAAACATGCAGGTGTGAATGTGAAGGCCTTGCTTTGAACGTATGAGATTGGTTGAATGAAGCTTCACCGCTATCACTTCCCCGTTCCAGGCTAAGGTACCAACTTCCAATCGTTGAAATTGTTCCGGCGTTCGAACACCCAGACCACTTCGATCGCAGGATGGAGCCATGGGCTCGGCCACTCGACAGCCCGATACAATCTCTGCTCGCGCTGTTTGTTGGTTGGAAAGCTCTCCTATTGTTGATTGCTGCTTGTAGCCCTGGTCCAGGATACGATACTTCAGGCCAGCTTTTCTATGGAGAGCCTGATCATGACAATCAGCTGCCATTGACTCTTCGCTACATCGTAGGCAAGCTTACGAGATGGGACGCCATCTACTTTTTGAAAGCTTCCCGCTGTGGTTACCTCTTTGAGCAAGAATGGGCTTTTGGCTGGGGATTCACACGAGTCATAGCAGCTTGCGTTGCCGGTAAGGAAGAGCTACTGTATTCTTTCATAAGACTGACTAACGAAACGCAGTGTTGAAAGGACTTGGAGCTCCCAATCATTTGGAGCTGGAAGGATTAGTTGCAATATGTATTGCACATAGCTCTCACCTACTGTCGGTCTTAGCAGTATTCAGCCTTACTCGAGCATTGTTCCTCGATCGCTCTGTCGCGTTTGCTTTCAGAGCAGCTTTGTTCCACATCATCTCCCCTGCCGGGCTATTCCTCTCTTCTCCTTATGCTGAGAGCTCATGCGCGTTACTGAGCTTCATTGGATGCCTTCTCTTCACGAAAAGCATCGTTCACCATGGACCAAACACCGCAAAACATGATCTGCTGCTTGTGATATCTGGTATCTGCTTCGGGATCGCTACAAGTTTCCGGAGTAATGGGATATTGAATGGCTTACTACTGCTTGAAGAAGCGATCAGAACACTCTTGGCGCTAAAGGACGGGATACCATTTTCCAGAATACGTCGGCTACTTGCCGCAGGCTTTGGAGGCATGAGTGTTGGTGCCGGCTTTCTGATACCACAATATATCGCATACAATGAGTATTGCGGAGACTCGCAAGTTTTGCGACGTCCTTGGTGCCAAACTACTCTTCCCAGCATATACGCCTTTGTTCAAGATCACTACTGGTATGCTTTCAACCTGTCAGGCAAAATCTCCAATCTAACTGTCTCTAGGAATTGCGGATTTCTACGGTACTGGACAGTTGCGAATATCCCATTGTTCCTCCTAAGCGCACCCATGTTTCTTGTCCTAACCAGATCTGGACTGTGGGCGTTGACCTTCAATCCAATCTTCAGACAAGGGCAAGCTGGCAAAAGTCAAGAAAGCAATGAAAGCAGAGGTGCACGACAAGTATTACGAAATATGGCAGTCTCACAGCTTGCACTGGTCAGCCTTACACTCGTGACTGCGCATGTCCAAATCATCACGAGGATATCTTCAGCTTTTCCTGTCTGGCTGTGGTACGCATCAGTAGCATCTGAAGATGGGAAAACTATGCTAGTGGACAGTTTCGTGAAGTTCATGGTGACGTATGCTTTGGTACAAGGCTCATTGTATGCTTCATTTCTACCCCCAGCTTAGAAAGAACTTCAACAAAATATAAGGTGTGATAGTTGAAGCCTACTTCAGCTCTCGGATCAAGATGTACCTGAACATATCGCCATTACCCGGCATCTTATCGTCTGTGATAGCAAACCAAACAATCGTAGTAGAATTTGTTAAAGCCTCATTTGCGAAGGCAAATGAGATTCCGCAAGGTCTGATCAAACTGTCCACGTCTACCTTGTCTGCTTGTTCCCCGCTGTGACCCCTGCTCGAAAAACACGCTAATGCAAAGCGCCTCGCGTCTAAAGTATCTAATCTTTCGAACATCATTGTGGGACCTATATACCTTTCTCGTAAACACCGTATCCTTCTTCATATCTTTCAATTCTGTATTCTTCACTCCGAATGCACAACAAAGCACAAAAGCTTGCTGCCTGCGGTATAGAATCTGTATCAAGTTTCTCCTTTCGAACGCAGAGCAAGAACAGAGAAAAACATTTACAAGGAACAAAAATATCATAAAGCCAACAGCAAAAGATCCAGGATTTGGTCGTCACTTCAACAATGTGGCAGAACAAGGGTGCTTTTGGCAGCAATGGTCAATTCCAGAATAACTTCAGTCCAGATGCCTTTTCAAAATCTTCCTTCACAGGTCAAGCTATGCCAGGACAGCAATACTTCCCGCAGCTTCCAAATACGGTGCAGTATGGAGATGCCAATGGTGATGCGTTCGAGCCAGAGGTTGGTCTTTTCAACAACGGATCTTTCTCGCAGAACCAATTGATGAGCGGTGGTTCTCAGGTAAGCATTGGCCATTTCCCACCGAGATTGAAGCTCCAGTAGCTTCGATTTTCATGGCTAATTTGCGACTCCGCAGTATTCACCTGCTGCTCATGACAATAGACCACCTGTGGCACCCGCTTCTCGTCCTCCTCCCGCTCATATTAGCGCTAGAGCCGCAGCATTGAAAGCTCAATTGCTTGCGAGTCGAGCAAACTCTGGTACCCCTCCAGTACACTCGAACCTAGCATCAGCTGCAAAGCAAACCACGCGCGCAGAGGATTCAACTTCACTACGAGCATCTCCAAAGACTCCAACCACCATAAATAAACAGGAACAAGAGCTCGATCTCACTGAGTTGATCTCCCAATATTCCGAACCAAAGGCAGCCGCTACCGGCGTAAAGAAGGAGATTATTAATCCCGATACTTCTGGATTCCAAAGAATACCTACCCACATGGGTGGGAAGCCTCGAGCATTTTCGTTAGAAAGCCCTACGAAAGTCCTGAAGCCGGTCAATAATGGAAGCAATACAGGAGGGGATTTAGGAGAGAAAGTCAATAATACTGCCAGCGGAAGAACTCTAGGAAAAAGACATGCAAGCAATGGTTCGGTATCTGAAGGAGATATTCTTGAAGAGCAACAGCCAAATCCAAAGGCGACTACAAAAGCACTCCGTCCAAAGCTCAAAGAAGCACAATATGGTGGGAAAATCTCAAAGCCTGATGAGCCGATCTCTCGCAGAAGTGGGGATGAACATGTAGACAAGCCATATCGCCGTCTATCGCGAGATGAATCACCGCCGCGTCGACCTCCTCCCACCAATCCTATAATTCAGGTCTCACGTAATCGTGATGGGTATCTTGACGAGGTTGATATGCGCGCAGAGAAACGATCATACCAGCCAGAATACAAGGAGAGAGATATGTGGCCAGACACTCAAAGACCTGCGTATCAACGTCGAGACAGCAGGCGTGAAGAGGATACTCGCAAACCAGAGACTATTGAAAAAAAGAGAGAAGTCGTTAACAGATCAGTTCGAGAGCAGAAACCCTCCGTACTCAGCGACTTGTTGCCTCTTGATGAAGATTTACGAGAATGGTTAGAGATTACCGGCTATCACAATATCACTTACCGAAGCAAGATCCTGAATCGTCGACGTGCTATAGCTGCATTGGATGCACAAAGAGACCAGCTCCTAGCTGAAATGGAACAAGATGAACGAGGTGGAGTCCCGCCAGCAACGGGTAGTCAGCCTTTACCGTCAACAATGCTACCCCCGCCTATCCCTAACACAGTAGGAGGCCGTGCTGAGGCTGCTTCAATACCAGCTGTTCCTTCTGATACTTCGCGTGATCGAGTGATCACACATAAGCGTCCTCACAGCGATGTTGATGAGCAGAGAAGCGAGGTTAATGGTGGCGGAAAGCTTGCTCGTACTAATGATCGAGGTTACCAATCACGAATGAAGGAGGAGGATGAACCAGAGTATCGTCGCCCCCGATCAGGTGTTTATGATACACCTCGCCGCTCCCCAGACATTGAACGTCGTGAGAGAGAATTATCCAGCCCCCGCTACGGACCAAGAGGTCGAAGCCGCGAGCGCGATTCCTCTCCGGGATCGGGCCGACGAGCATTCGAGAACCGACCAGCTGCCCGAGGACGTGGCTATGATTCTGACAGCTTCTGGGACCGAGAAGATTTTCCAGAGCCGAGAGGTCGCGGTGGATTTGAAGTTCGTGGAAATTACAGAGGACGTGCTTACGATCCCAACTACCGGGCCCGTGGTCGTGGCAGAGGCCGTGGTGATTCTCGTGAGGGTCGAGACTTCAGCTTGTGGGATGTAAAGATGGACACTGGTTATGGATCGAAGATCGCGAATGGGAAGCCTTTCAAGGACACTAAGGGTTTCAATAGAGGTGGACGAGGAGGTCTGTGATATCCCTATCTCCTCAAGTCTTACATTTCTCTGGATGGATAGATACCCCGGCCATGTGCACGTGTTGGATTCACTTGGCACCTTTAGTGTATGATTACTGTCTAAGGACTGTTAAAATGCCATATCAGTATTATGTAATTTTAGTCACTCCCATCTTTGTGATAGTTTGTGACGAGTGTCCTGCGTTAGCTTTCCTCTCCCTTGGACCTGCTTTGATTCTTTGATCATACATTGACTTGGAGCAGAAACCAGATACTTCATCGTGAAATCTTTCAACGAGGAGAATGTCCTTCGATGCATCCAGGACGTAAGTGTCTATTCTCCCCCTAGACCCTCCAACCCCCACCTCCCTTATTTACTCAAACAAACTCTACCGACAGGGTATCTGGACGACACAAGTCCAGAACGGAGATATCTTCAGCGAAGCCTTCCAAACCTGCAAGAACGTGATACTCGTCTTTTCCATCAACAGAAGCCGTGCTTTCCAGGGCTACGTATATCACCCTTCCTCTCTCCTCTCTCTCCCTTCCCATCCCCCTCCTCCAAACCTCCCAGAACTCACCAGCCATCCACCCCCAAACAGGCGCGCATGGAATCCCTCCCCTCCTCCATCCCGACCCCGACCTGGCAACGCTCCATACACTGGGAATCGACCGGCGCCTTCCGCGTGCGCTGGCTCGTCGTCTGCGCCACCAGGTTCCAGCGTATCGGCCACCTCAAAAACGCACTGAATGACGGTCTTGCGGTCTTGATTGGCAAGGATGGTCAGGAGATCGATGAGGCGTGTGGGGAGAGCTTGTGTGAGGCTATTGACGAGGAAGCTGATATGGCGCTGAGTCTGAGTTGGGGGAGAGTGGGTGTTTAAGGGGCAGGAGCGGGAGGGAGAGGGTGAGGCGGATGGGGATGGGGATGGGGATGGGCACGGCGCACGGTAGGTTCTGTGGATCTCATACGTTTTTGCTGATTTCTTTGGAAGAGTCGCTTGTGTGTAGGCAGCCCTGCCCTTGGGAATGGAGTGCGCAGCTAAGAGATTACGTCGTATTGGTTTATTGGTCCAGCTTGTGCAATTTAATGATCTTGAGCTCAGCGATGGGTTTCTAACGAAGTCGACTACCACTATTGATTTACTGCGTGTGGAATTTGCTTGCTTTGTGATTCTGGAGCTGTATGTGGTCTTGCACAGCGGTTCCCACCGGGCTTATGCCAAGTATCTAGCGGAACCGACCTGCCTTCATATAACTATCCAATACCGAGGAGCCTGAGAAATACATGGACGGCTATAACCCCTCTGTTCCTCTAGGCCTGAGCGTGATTAATCTATGGTAATCAGGCTTGCCACCCGACCTCGAGCCAGCGTTCCTTCAATATGTCATTCAAGCTATCGGGCATGAGTCTGCCTAATTTTACTCCGGCTAATTGCTGAGACTTCTCAACATATCTTTTTAAGACGTCGAGAAGCGCTGAAATAAAATATCGACGCATCTGCTTAGATTAGATCACTTGCCGGCTTCTAAAGATGTACACCTGAAAGGAAACTCAGGGAGTCGGCTCGGCTCATCGACTACGATTGTACGTATTCCAGTTACTGCCTTGCCCAAAAGCACAGATGACGCGAATTAGTTGGCCACCTAGTACAAGGAAACTATGAAATACTACAGGGAAGAAACGTAGCATACATCAGCCCATGGTAAGATCATGATAGCATGAAGATAGGACTAACTACAGGGCAAACGCCGAAAGGTTGACGATATTCTGCATTTTCCTTTCAGCCACAACACCATTCACCACGACTCAGGTTTTTGGTCCGTAAAAGAGAAGCCGAAATCAGTCAGCGCACTCAATCCATATTCTACTCCAGGTTGCACCAGTGCACACCAAGAATGCGAAGGGTGCTGAGCCCCCGCAAGTTGAGGGTCAGCAGTGAGCCAGTCTTGCCATTGAAGCCTCAGCCTGAGCGATTCTTTGGCATCAATGATGACGTTAAACGTGTACTGGAGCAGGATGTCGTAACCATGGGGTTTCTTCCAGTAGTGGTCGATTTCGGATACTTCTCGCCCCACCCAAGTGCCGGTAGTAGACAGCCTGCGGACGAATTTCTGCCACATGGTCTGGTCGTCTTTGTATGCCAGGTCTATAACGAATTTGAAAGTCTGTGCCGGGATTCCATTGATAGCTCTCTTGAGAATCAATTTGACCCACCGCCGGTGGTATTGAATATTGGGGTCTGCTCGTTTGTTGAGGCCGTGTTCGTAAATGGCGACGTCAGTCTGGACGTCTCGTGGCGCAAGATCGGTAGATGGGGCTCCATCTTCGGGAGAAAAAGAAATCGAGTTCGAAAGTGATGGCAACCGGAGTTTTACCTCGACTGGTACGTCCTCAGCGTCCTGAACATTTGAGGTGGATGTTGTGTCCACTGGGATGCTAAGACTGCCGACGCAGAGCCCGAGGAGTGACCATAGGGCGAAATGAATTTTCATGGTTGAGGTTTGGATGGATGTCGTACGCGAAATGTGGAAGGGATGCTGTTGAGAGTATACTTAACCCCTTCGACAGCTAGGGGACATTGGGAACGCTTTATACCTACCTTATGATGAAAACCTCTTCTTAACGCAAAGCTCTATTAAGCATAGACAACTTTTGTTGCTTCTCATGTCTTCTAGATTATACTTTGATTGGACGCATAAATGCTCCGACAGATGTCACTATTATGAACATCCTTTTTACTATAGTTCGATCAGAAGCGTAAATACCCATTTATGAAGTAAAATTATGGGTTCTTCTAGTAGGAACTTCAGAGGCTTGAAGAGGGTTGACATGTTAAGGATATCCTCTGATCTAGAGGAAAGTTGCGGTTGCTACTCAGCTGTTGTGAAGTATTGCGAGAAGAGAAGGATTGAAGGTATTTACGAGCAATTAGTAGTCAAGCTTTTCGGCGCGATGTTCTCTGATGGACTATACGTTTCATGCGACTACCCTGTCCACGATAACCTGAATACGGTCTCTGCATGCCTCTTCAGTGTGAAATGAAGACTGATGGCGATTGCTTCATGATTGGCAATAAGACCATCTCATCTCGGCGTTTCTTTCTTACTTTCTTTGGTTGCCCCATCGTCCGGATTGACAAAATCCTCAACATCATAATGAAGGATTTTCTTGTGCCGGCTTGTTTTGTCGAACATTCTCATGTCAAGGTTTGGCTGTTATGAGACGCCAGCATCTCCTTGTGCCCGCCTCAACAAAACCATTTCGGCATGAATGTGATTATGTTAATAAGAGGCCATTTTCTAGAAGAAAGGGAAAAGGAAATTCCGGGGCACGGGCGCGGAGCTCATAGGGTTCTGAAATGACTTGACTAGGCAGTCTGTTTAACTTCGAGCATTTTTTTCGGAGTAATCTCCTGAGTTCGATTTTCAAAAGCCAATCCCAAGGCAAACCTTCATTCCCTACCAATCAGTAGTGGACCGTCTCTACCGGTTCCGTACGTAGTAAGGACATCAATCTACGATATGTAAATCCACGATGATACGGAAGGTACACCGGGTGTAGATTGTCCCTAGTCGTCTGAGATTTTGAGGCTCTTAAGTAAACAGTTTAACTCTGTCAGAACGCACTGACTTGCTCGTACTACGGAGTAAGTTAATTATCTATCTACTCCTCGATCAAGTAAAGTCTCGAGACCCGCAGAATCCCCTGATGACTAGGGACGATATTTCACCGCTGTAGCTGCGTAGGTGACAAGTTCACTCAAGAAGATGAGAAAGCGGCTGGTGGTTGTGGGCAGGTGTTATGAGTACAGGCCAGATGTATATACCTAGACAGGGCCAAAGCTCCTCTCTTCGAACAACAACACCCTTGCTCCCAATTATCTGCGCTGGCACGGCCGAGCGCACTTTGGAGTTCTGAAGTATCATCCATATAGGTGGATAGAGATAAGACACTTGGGGGGTTATCTCGACTTTCGTCAAATCGACAACACACCTAGGTAACCCGCTCGGGTAGGTAGTCTCGTGGAACATGACCATCACCTCTCTAATTGAAGAACAACGTAGCCAAACAAGTACAGACTGCAGAAACCTACTGAGGATATGAATTTCTCAAGTCTCAGAAGTAGATCATCTCAGGATCATTTCAGAGCAATCCTGGCCTGTTTTAATGTCTTTACCTTATCTTGTGACTTCTGATCTGCCTAAGGGCCCTAAATATCGAGAAATAAAATATTATCACCTGCCTCGAATTCCAGTGTTTTCGCTTGTCCAAATCGGTCAGACAATTCTCCGACAGAGAGCCTCACCTAGGCCCAAGCCTAGAATGCCTTCACGCGTGAGAGGGTTGGGTTAGTCATGACGAGCCTGCGAGCAGTTGTATAATTGGGATTGGTTATGGTCAAATTAGGAGTTAGGGTGAGGACTAGGATTCAGGTTAGAGAGTATGTTTTCCTTTCGTACTATTTGATACAGTGGAAGTCAAGTTGTGTTATGCTATTGTGGTGTGATAGTGTGTATAGTGGGTCGGTCGACCTAGGAAATCGAGGCATCCCGAAGGGATGGCACGTGCTTCGCTTCAACCTGTCACCTACTGAAGGGAGTTGCCAAAGGCACGATTATAGGCATTCGAGCTCGAACCTACTATTACAAACTTGTTGGAATGTGTATGGCTGGCGCAGTGAAATAAGACTACAAAATTCAGCCTTATCATGTATTTGGCGCGTAGAAGATAGACAGATCCCGATCGTCGGATATCTGACGGTAAGCTCGCACTAGCTCCCACTCTTTCCAGCCAACGACCTTTCCTGACACTGGATCAGGGCCGATTCGGCTGTCAATTATCGTTCGTTAAACACGCGACAGTCTTCTTGTGCGCGACTTCAAATTCATTTATCGTGTTCTCCAACACTATCCTTTTAGTCCCTCGCCGTGTCCAGTAACAAAGATGCTCGGAAACCTCTTGGCGACATGTGCAATCATAGCCGGGCTTATATGGCTAGGGAGAGCGTTACAACGAGCATTCTTCGCACCTCTCGCTAAACTTCCTGGACCAGGTCATTCTCTCGTGACAGATATCTGGCTCATGAGAAAGGAGTTTACGTCGAAACGTCGAGAATACATACATCAGCTTCATGAGCAATACGGACCTGTCGTACGGTTAGGACCTAACGAAGTCTCTTTCACATCTCTGGAGGCTTTGAAAGAAATTTATACCTCAGGTGGAAGTGGATATGATAAGACGGAGTTTTATACATTGTTCATGCAGTTTGGCGTCAGGTGAGAATAGTTCCCCGAATCATGGAAGATGGATGTCCTAACTTGGAATAGGACCATGTTCTCGACTTTAGTGAAAGGAGATGTGACTAAGCTTTCCTCCCCTATTCATGCCTCTATTGATACTTTACAAGCATAGCCAAAAAAGGCGGTACATCGCTGGCCAATATGCGAATACAAACATCATGCGGCCTCAGGTGATGGAAGGTATTCAAGACAGAGCTGAAGCTTTCGCCAAGAAATGTGCAGAGTCCCAAGGAACCAGCTTAGATGCATACGTAAGTTCATACGTTTGAATATGTACAACATTCACTCAACGTACTAGATATGGCTGCACTGCTTTGCATTAGATTGTGCTTCTCACCATCTATTTCATCCCTATGGCACACACTCCATCGACGACGACGAGGATTTTGAGATGATGGAGGAGCAATCCTACCATGACAGCTTGAAGGGTACGCATCGTCAATTTCGCCCTGCTCTAGCAATCTGACGAAATCCAGAGAATTTTGCGAAATACCGCTGGCCAAACTTGTCAAACTTAGTAGACAAATTATTACAGCCCAGACCATCTCCCATCGCCAATAACCACGTCTTACGAAGTAACGAGAAGAATGATTTGGGAGAGCAGACACTGCTCTACAAGCTACAGCACAGCAAAGATAAATTCGAAAAGATAGAAATGGCAGCAGAGTGTATGGATCACCTCGCAGCAGGTATCGATACCACAGGAGACGGGTTGACGTTTCTGTTATACCAGCTCTCAAGACCCGAAAGCTCCACAGTACAGGATCGACTTATCGAGGAGATTCGTACTAACGAAGGAGAGAAATCTGACGACTTAGCGTACATGGATGCTGTGATCAAAGAAGGCTTGCGATGCTTCCCACCTATTCCTATGTCTCAACCTCGATACGTTCCCCCGGGAGGACGTACGATCGATGGCTATTTCATCCCAGCAGGAACAATAGTCAGCTGCCAGGCACATAGTGTTCATCGTCTTAACGAGAATGTATTTGAGAATGGGAACGACTTCATTCCGGAGCGGTGGCTCGATTCTGAGAAAGTGGTAGATATGAATCGACTATTTTTTGCTTTTGGAGTTGGTGGAAGAGGATGTATTGGAAGACAGTAAGTCAATGAATCGTTGCTACTCTTTGCCTTGTCTGTGGCGCTGATATTTGTTCTAGTTTGGCAATGGCAGAGATGAAGTGTTTACTTCGGGAGGTATATTCGCGTTTCCGAACCCGGGTAGCGCCGGACATGCATGGTAGTATGGAAATGTCTGACCAGATCATCTCAAGTCGACCTTTGGATCAGACTTGTAAACTCATCTTCGAGCCACTTGCTTGAAGATGCTTAAGTGTCAATATAACTGGATCTATTCTAAACAGCGTGTATCGTCCTACCCACTAGACTTTAGCAAGCGATGTTTCTTACAGCAGCACCTGGGCTTTGATCAAAGATGCCCTAATCTATACGCGGGGTCTCCAAATGGTCGGCGACTCTCGAGCGTGTTGCGATCTTCTGGACAACATCGACCTCTCGTCCTAGTTGAAAAGCCCTTATGCTGCGATGAATTACTCATTCGTAATCGTGGCATCCATGGCTGCTACAAGATGCAAGCGAGCTACGTCCGACATATTGAAGTGCCATCTTATGAATCACCAGTATAGTTTAGGATACGCGCAATGAAACCTGCGTGAGAGAAGCTCAGCTATGATCGTCATCGTTTGGCTCGCTTGCAAACTTTCGTTACACATGTCTCCGGAATAAAGTCAACAAACTATGGCTTCGAGTCATTCCAATGGAGTCCTACATATATTTCAAGTCCTTGGTTTCTTCTGTCGACCTTGAATTGTATATGTCAAGTTTCTCGTGATTTGCCCTGACCGAGGACGACTGAAACCCCTTGAACAGCCCGAACCGACTAGAAAAAAATACGAGGCCTTTTCACTTCGCGATCGGCGAAGCCAACAGTAAAAGGCCTATGTCAATTTTGTGAATTTGACAGTATTAGTATGTCCCAAATACTAGAATACTTACGTGACATTTTGTTTACATATTTCAGAAGTAGAGTCATGGGATGACTTGAGACGTTCGCCGGTTCTCGCTTCACCACTTGGACCATGTTGTAGCCTCGATAGAGCATCAAAACACTACCCATAGAGCTTTCGAGTAAATTCCTTTTTATACCAGTTGGTATATAAATGATTCAAATATTTATTTACTTCCACGTGCGCAAAGTGCATTGCTGGAAGGGGCCTCCGCATCTTGAGCTCCGTGTATTGCTAAAAGTCGAACCAACTTAATTGTCTATAGCAATTCTCTACAGAGTTACAGGTTATTGGTTTGAGAATCAATGTATAATCCGTACTATGGAACTACATATCAGCCAATGAACACTTGTTAGTACAGCAATTGGTGCTTCCGGTACTTCCGTACCGAAAGATCTAGGCCCAGCAGCTCTCCCCACTGTATGGTGGTAATGGTGCTCTACAAGGTTTCTCCAGCGTTGATCCCAAGCTCCACCTCCACTCACAGCTTTAATTTCCCCGCCTCCGGAACTCAATTTCGACTTCGGAAACCCTTACTCACGACTTCATGTGCAGGCGGAGAGGTTTTCATGGAGAGCATGTCTGCACCAGACGATGTGCCTTGACAGCCACTTGATCATCGAATGCTTCGCTCTGAAGAGCTGAGTAGGGATTAGGCATGAGTACGAATCTCCCAACCAGCGGGGCAACTACAGCGAGCAGGGCAGCTTCTCCAATACAAAAGCTGCCACCACCCAAGCAAATCCGTTTCGTGAATAGTGAGGGCCAGCCACCGACTAAGAGAAGACGGATCAATGCTGCGTATGTCTCTCTCTGCCCGGTTTGGGCTTCGCGTTGGCTTGGGACTCGCGCTTGATGTGATGCGCTTCTTGCCTATGATCTTAATGGGATGTATGAATATATTGGCTGATGTGAAATATCATAGGTGTCGGACCTGCCGTAAGCGTAAAACAAGATGTGATGGCAAGAGACCACAGTGTTCAACCTGCAAAGACAATGGACATGATTGCATGGGATACGCTGCAGGACCCGATGCCAATATCAAGAGGGAGAGGAAGGGAAGTGATAATGGCTCGCGCAACGATCACGACGATGACAACGAAGAGGATGAAAACAACAGAATCGTTGATGGACCGGTGGAGAGGAAGGGTAATGGGCACGCACAACCATCATCGTCTCATGGCAGTCTACCGGGCGCGAGTCCGCATCTGAGGAGAGCGGACCCGAAGCAGCAGAGTCCTCCAAAACGACAAGACACAAGTGATAGTAGCAGAAGATCAGGTGTGTTTACCGGGGAAAGTTCGATATTCTCTGACGAGGCTCAAAGCCCACAAGGTATGTTAAGCTCAAGTCATTGCTAAATTAGATTCTAAAAGAATAGCTGAACGATCGGCCCCGAAACATGAGAACCATCGAGTCCCGTACTTTCGCTACTTCGGACCAACAGCAATCGTTCCTGGCTTTAAACAAATGGTTGTTTCGGTTAGAGAACATCGACGGAGCACAGGAGGCTCTTCAGCTGCCAGTAGGTCATAAATTACCTAGGACACCTGCACAAGACTAGTACTAATAACCTCAGGTTCAAACAGCATTGTAGCTGCAGGTTCGATCTACGGACAACGAAATTCTGGGCCAGAGCCCAGATCAGCTATCGATATGCCCATGTATGATCAGAACGACCCATTACCCGTCAACAGGTTGATCATACATCTTGTGGAGACCTTCTTCGCACATTTAGGATCTAACTATCCTTTTCTCCGTCAGGAGTCATTCATCCAACGGGTGGAGGAGAAATCTGTTGAGCCAATTCTCGTGGATGCAGTCTGTGGTCTCGCTGCGCGCTTTTCAGATCATCCACTCCTGATTGGACACCCTGACAGTTCAATGCCAAAATCTGACTACGGCCATGGATTTGCTCAGAGGGCAAAGGCTGCTGTGGTAGATACATTCCCGTGTCCTACGGTAGCCGCTGTTCAAGCATGCCTTCTGCTAGCATATGAGGGCTTCGGTGCGAACCAAGACAGTGCCCTCTGGATGTACTTGGGATGTTCCATTCGGATGCTCGTAGATTTAGGTCTACAAAAGCTCGATGGCGTCAAATATCAAGGACAGAAGGATCCTGGGTATCACCGATCCAGCAATGACTCTACTCATTCAGACATGCCTGCTCCGATCAGTGCTAAACAAATGGAGGAGGTAGAGCAGGAAAGAATTGATACTCTTTGGGCCGTTTTCATGCTCGATCGAGTGATCTCATCCGGTACTGGGAGGCCTGTAACTCTGAGAGATGAGGACTTTGAACTGTCATTCCCGGAAATCACATCGAGTGCTGATAGCGGATGGCCTAATCCATTTCCTGCTTTGATCCAAATCATACACTTGTATGGTCGAGTGTCAGATTTACTCAATAATATCAGAAATGTGAAAGATGTTACACCAAAGAGGATTGAGGAACTTCAGGGGATGGAGAAAGATCTCACTCAGCTGTATCAAAGATTGGATCAGAAGTTGACTTTCAATGCTGCAAACTTTCAACATTACGTCAAGTCCGGCGAGGGTACGAACTTCATCTTGGTAAGTCTGTCAGTTCATGCTATACTGATTTCGCTTATACATGGCAGGTACACTTTTGGTTCCATACCTTAATTATGCTGCTACATCAACCAACACTGATGCACTCGTTCGAGGGTCAAATTCTTTCCCTTCTTCCGCACTCTAGGGAGCTAAGTATGTCTTCAGCGAAGACAGTCGCGGATATTCTAGCTTTCGCCGAATTGATTGACCCAAGAAGTTTCATTGGCAACCCCTTCACTAGTCAACCAATGTACATTGCAGCAACTGCGTTTCTCATGGAGTCCGCTGCGCACACGGCGTCTCAGCCCACTTCACGAGACGCAAGTCCACCGCGCAATGGCGACAGACAGCTCGATGGCAAGATTTCAAGATTGAAGGGCATCTCTAATGAGCAAAAGCAGAAGCACACTCTCCTTGCTTCAGCTGCGAATCAGAACTATCAACGCTGCTATAAAGCTCTACAGCAATTAGAGACCTATTGGGCGGGAACGAGGTATATTCTCGTAGCTTTAGATCAGAAGGCGAAAGGCATTTGGGACCCCGAAACATATACTGAGAAGGAATACGAAAGTACCAAGGTCAGGCATGATTCTGTTCCCAATTGGCAAAGGAAGTTGACATCTCCGAATCGTTTCTCTGATCTGCAGTCTCCTCAAAAGGAAATCCTCCCAGGTTCACCGGCCACCATCGATCCATCGCAGGCCATCGGATGGTCATTGACCGGCACAACGAATTCTCCAAGCAGCAATCTCACATTCATGTATCAAAACATGCCAGGCGAAAGCCTTCAACCACCACAGCTGCCGCCGCCGCCCCCGGCAGCCCCTCCAGCAGGTAACATGGTCTACGATCCAATTCGATCAAGTGTACCAGAGACTACAGCATCTTCCACATCCACATCCTTCAACCAGCGATATCCCACTTTCACAACTCAGCATCAGCACAACTCCCACCCCATGCTACCCCCGCCCGCACCAAAATACTCCTTCATGACAAGCGGCTCTGCCTCAACATCCGACGCCGAAATGCTTCTCGAATTGCAAAACTCGCCTTTCTCAACATCCAATTCACACCACTCCTACGATCAGACCATGAAACCGCCTAATAACAATAATGGGCAAGAACACAGCACAGTCTCATATGACTTCTCGCAGAGTGCTGGTAGTATGGTCAATGGTTTTTCTGGCTCGGGTTTTATGGGCAATGTGAGCGATATGATGATGGAGAGTCAAGAGATTGATATGAGCTCTATCAGTGGAGATTTGATGCCGTGGTTAGAATATTTACCGCAGGATGTGCTGAATTTCTTTGATAGTGGGACCGCGAATCAGGGTGGAAGTGTTGAGATGGCCCCTTGAATGATTTATGCTTAGCTGTGGCAGAGTGCCATTCGAAACGGTTTGGGTCTCGGCGTTTTACAGATGGGAATGGGGACCTGGCTGGATGGCTTTTCGGAACTCAACTCAAGCCTCTGGCGCAACATATTTTTGTTTATATCACTTTTGTTGTTAGATGGAGTGAGATGGATTTTACTGGTTGAGAGGGGAATGGATGGATGGTAAATGAAGCCATAGTTCGGCATTGCGGAGCGTATTTTAGAGGTCAGACGCAGAACCCTGAACCACAAGCCTTTCCATATTCAAGATATGTACATACCCATGCGCCAGATAACCTTTCAACATAAACAGAGTCGCTAGAAGCAGTTATTGAAAACAAAAGTACATGAACTTCATGAGACGTCATTATCTTATAATCTCATAATTACCTCCTCCAGAGAGTTCATTTGGCCTCCCTCATCCCTCCCTACCCCGAACGTTCCATTCCCCAAAGTTTCCCCATTCGGATTCGCCCCCCTTGTCGACTTTCGCCGAATTTGCTCTACCTTCCGGTTAGTGGCACATCTCTAAAATGTCCGTCAGTTAATCCAACACCAACACGACCTACACCTACACCTCCACCTCCACCTTCAAGCCCAATTCTATACTCCCCCGCCTCAGGAATATTTAGAAGACCCTCCCTAGGACTCGACATCCCATGCGGACTTCTCGGGCTCCCAAGACCAGGGCCAGTACTCGCAGGAGATGCTAGAATGGAATTACTCTTCTACTTTTTCATCATGCTTCCCATTACAAGTGCAATGGGCGCACGCGAGAAAGCTGACGTGATGAGTGATTTCCTCTCACCGTCAGCCCGGGAGTCGAGTTCGGCAAAGGTGAGCGCGGAACTGGATATTTCAGAGATGGAACTTGCGTCGCTCCAGTTGCGGGTGTGGCGTGGGGTGTTCGTTGGCTGGTTGATGGTGAGAGTTGGGAGACTTGTGCTAGTCTGTGATTGTTTTGAGCTTGGATTTGGGTAGGGAGGGGGTTGGAGGTGGAGATTGTATTTGTGTTTGTGTTTGTGCTTGGGGCGAAAGAGTCCAAATGACCTGCGTTGGGACGGTCATCATAAGTGGATCTACGGACATCTGATCGATTTTCTGCGTACGTGGAAGGGAGTGCCTAGCTTGATGACCGCTGGATGAGTCATGCGTGTTGGAACTCGCCTGCTCAGAAGTCCGGATGGCTCGTTTGAGAAGTTGTATTGTGATTGATGTGGCGATGATAAGAACACTCAGAATTGCAATCGCTCAACTTATGATTCCGCCTATCTGGGGCTTTGTGAGACCGGAATCCTTCGAACCTGATGCCACGACTTTCGTGGTTGGGGTCTGAGAAGGTGTCACTTTCCCAACCTCACCGGCAACAAGTACTGTTTTGTGTCGGGTCTGGTGCCTTGAGAATAGTAGTCCTGATGATGGTTGTTGTGAGTGTGTGTGGCTTCAAATTGGCGTCGGTCGTTGTCAGGATGTTTGTGTATGTGAAGGTTGACATGCTTGTGGCCCAACAACAACCGCTGAGCGCGCAGCTGGACCCCGACTTACAGCACCCGGAGTTGAGCGATGCTGGGCAGAGATGGTATCCTGTTGAGCATGTCCCGATCCCGCTGAGCCCTGCCATAGGAATACATCCGTTGGTAGTGCATTGATATTCTCCAGGAAAACAACCACCTGTAGCATTAGCTAGATGCGAAACTGTAGAGAGCACGAGACATACCTTCTTCAGGGATCCCCACAAGCAATATATCCTGATTTTCCGCAAGCCGATGCCGGAGCAGCAGACTTGGGAAAACAGCTACTCGTACCATACTCGCGATCCTCAGGCTAGTATACTCCTTTCATAGACTTCGGGCAGACATTGTAGGACACGGGACAAGATGTCATATCCCTCTTTTGAACTTGAATTCCATTGTATATTGCATCCCATCTAATTGATCCAAGCTTTCGTCTGACTAGCGATGCACCGTTGGAGAGGGTATCAAGACAGCGTATTCAAATGTCAGGGTAGGTTGAGATATCCTTTGCTCTTGTATCACTTGTTGGACCACATTCTATCATTGTCGCTGGATATTTCGACCTCGACATCTCTGGACAGCCTTGAAGATCTAGCAATGAGACCTAGTAAAGTTACACATCTTCATCCTGTCGGAACAGTCGTCTTACAACGTTCGTCGCGGTTGGGTGCCCGGTTCCATGAAGGCTCAACGTCAATGGACAAATCTAACGCGTGCTAGCCTCGTCGACCGCCGATGTTTTGAAGTCGCGGGATTAGGTATATATTTCATAAATGGTAGTAAATTAATACAGCGAGAATGGATATCGTGATCCGCTATCAAATGTAGACAGGTACGGCTGGCTAGTGTGTTAGATCTGCGCACTTGATAGAATCTTGAAGTGCATGGGTAGAAATGGGCAGGGAGCTGGATAGAGCCTCGTTGGCATCAGAATTACCAACAGCTTTCTTTGAGAATGCGAGATGGAGACAGACAGAAATAAAGGATTAACAGTGGATCAGTTAACGACAAAGTACGCGCGCGAAATGAATGCTTCTTTAGACTCCTACTTGCGATATTTGTAAAAAAGCAAAAAAGGGAAGAGCATCAATCAACAGTTCGACGTAAATGTGAGCTTCATACTAGGACCCCCGTCTGCTGGTCAGACTCGGGCTCCAGTGATCGTCGGGCATACTCATAACAAGGTAGCACTTGCTACTGGCTCATTACTTCAGCTATACAGCTAGGATTCGAGGGATTTCAGCCTCTTTGCCTTGATGTCGGGGCCATCGTGACTGCATTGCTGTAGTTGATTGGCGTGCTGTGCCGTCAATCAGCCGGGAAATGGAGTGCGTCTCATTTGACCAATTAAGGTGTTGTATGATTGTCTCGAGGGTGTTTGAAGCGCCTGTTGGAAGAAAGGGGTGGGTAGCATGTTGATGCTGAAGTGCATGAATGATGCAGGTTGTGAGTGGTCAGCTGAAAGTGCAGATAAACACTGCACTTCTGTTTGTAGGGCTGCTGAGCGAGTTATTTCATTCTTTGGGAGCTCTCTTCAATTGCTGATCTCAGCGTTGAAGGAAAAGATGGTTGTAGTGAGTGAGAAGTTGTAGCTCCTGCAATCGACCAAATTGGTGACTGAAGCAAAGTTTCTTTGTACTGGATTAGAACTATCGTGACTTTTAGTGACCAAGAACCTTAGTCTTTTCGCTACTTCCATGTAACCATTTCACGACTTCAAACACTACCTGAGTAAAGTCAGATAAGAAGTGTGTAACGAATCCAGGAATCCGAAATAGAGAGTGATCATGTGCTATGACGAGTGAGGTTTATTTAGTTTGGTGCTAGATGGCGCCAAGAGGCTTCGCGGTACCGAGTGTCGTGAAACAATTCCTGTACTTCACATATAAATATAACGATACCATGAAACTGTGACTTGGAAAGAATACAGAGTCACGAAAGATTCCACAACTTTGCTTGATTACCTTATCTTAGTAATGTGGCGACAATATCACCTGACTTTGAAACAGGTTTGGAATCAAACTCAGCTTCAGTGTGAACATCTATCTATCTCGTCCGAGTCCAGAGATACAGCAGGACGCCTTCTATCACGCCGGCCAACACATATCATCCATCCAGTAAACCGCATTACCAAAGTCATCAAGCCTCCTTATGACAATGCTAGTCTAAGCAGAAAACTTCGCAGAGGCAGATCGCTTGGCTTTGAAACCGTTCAAGCATGACTGGCACTGAAGAAGGTGGCAGTGCGGGCACTCGAACGACGTAGGACCCCTCTTCTGCCAACAGCCCATACAGGTGAACTTCGCCTTGCTCTGATGACGAGGCCAGAAGTGCGAATGCAGACATGTGTCGCGCTGCTCCTGGGCGGTTGTAGCATCCTTCTCCTTCCAGACCTGCTCTTGTACCTTCTTCTCCTCCTTCCAAGTCTGGGCTTGTCTTTCCTTCTCATCCTGAGCGACCTTGTTCTTGGCATGTTGCTTTGCATCCTGCTTGTTCTTCTTTTGCGCCTCGCGAGCTGCTCTCTGTTGTCTATCGGCCTTCAATCTTAACTCCTCTGCATAGGCGAGATACTCTCTGCTGATTCTCTCAAAGAACGCATTATGATCTTCATCGCCTTGACGTCGGCTACCACGCTCAAAATCTCGATAGCGCTCAAATGAGGCGCGAGCATCACGGGCAGCTCTAAATAGGTCGTGCGGCCAATCATTGGTAGGCTGATATTGGTATCTATCATCGTCGGAATCGAAGTAGCCTGAGGGAGCAGAGATTTCACTGTCATATTTGGCTCGAAGTTCTGTGTTGGAGAGGAGTTCGTGGGCCGCGTTGATCTAGATCACAGTTAAGTGAGCATCTATGCTACGGAATATGATAATTAAAAGTTTAGGAAGCGAAGAAGAGACTTACCTCTTGCATCTTCTCAGTGGCAGCAGCATTTTCAGGGTTCTTATCGGGATGATGCTCTGTACGATGAAGAATCAGCAAATGCTCCTTAGTTTGGGGAACAAGAACAGATACGTCTCAGGAACATCTTGTAACATCGGGGAGAAGAGAAAACGGGCTTTCCCAATACGTACCACGGGCAAGACGACGGTAGCTAGCAGTGATCTCGTCTGCAGAGGCAGTAGATCTAATCTCCAGAGCCTTGTAGGGATCGAAGTCTGGTAGAGACGCCATTTTGCGAACGGCTTGCAACCCGAACTTGAAAGGCAGGTAGGTGCGGCGAACCAAGATTTGATTTCAGAAATTAGATGGAAGATTCGCAATATGGAGACGATAAGGCAAAATGACTGGTACAAGAAGAAGTCCCTTCGTGTTGTGAGCCCTCAGAGTGTTGAGGTCGTGGTTCGAAGAAGCTGGAATCCAAAGAAGGAATTTCGAGATTCAAGCCAGTGTGAAAAATCAGGCACCAGGCTCTGATACGACAGTGAATTCGAAGGTGAATAGAGAATGTAGGAAGACGCACGCACAGACTGGGTGTAATTCTCGAAAGGTAGAGCTCAGTTCCTGTCAAACCGATGAGACGCGTTTGTCCTCAAGCTCTGAACACGATTGCACGTGATAGGACCCTGCGTTTCATATTGACTTCGTTCTCTGCCTACCTACACAGTCTTCATGAGCTTTATTTATCTTTCGTTGGAACCCTCCACTTTGACTGTATTGTCTTAGACGAGCGATAATGCCATCCCTGGTAAAGCAAGCTATAGCTCATTCCACGATGCTGGGCATCATATAATCCTGAATCAAAAGTCATATAAATTTTCGCAGACTTTTCCTTTTCGAAGAACATTCGGTTGTTAAGGGAATATTCAAGACTTACAATAGACCAGAATGTTATGGCATACATGTATCAAAATAGTAGACCTGGTAGATCTAGTAGTTCGGTGCCAAAAACTCGTACAATTATGCACGTATACCTAATGCCTTTCCTACTACTGAATGCGTCAACTGAAAAGGCGGCTCATAAGACGCAATAACAGTTCTACGCAAGGATTCAAAGTATTAAATATTTGATGTACCTTCATAATGGATCTAGTAGTAGAATAATGATAATTCTAGCACTCTCTACTATCGCTACCCTCTTACCGCGCCGTCAACGAAGGAAGACCTGCAAAAAGCTCATTCTGACGATTAATACCTTCAGATTAAGATAATAGTAAAGTCGGAATGTTTATTTATAGTAGGTTTATATTCTAAAAATCATATAGATTAAGGTGTAATACTTAGTAGAAATATAAAAGATTAGTTATATATATTAAGTAACCCTAATTTACTGATTATACATTAAGTGTGACGCTTGCTCTAGAAAGGTCTCAAAACTACCTGAGTAATAAGACCTCATATTACCATGAATATAAAGTAGTAAGAATCACTTGAGAATCTATAACTAAGGAGTAAAGAAGTAGAGAGAGAATAGAAGTATATATATAAAAAGGGGCCCCTAAACTCTACTCGTGTAATCTCGCTTAGCAGTAAGTGTTTCCACTAATAGGGAGAGACCTCTAAACCTAACTAGTTGTCATACTACCCCCCCCTCCGAAAAAAGCTCGCCCTCGAGCGTTAGTCTATCTCCTTATTACTATTAAGGTAATCGTAATCATCAATTCTATCGTAGAAAGCTTTTAGCTAATTAGGTAGTCTAGCAGGAGGTCTAGCTTACGTTAGGTTACTAAGGTGGAATTATTATAGCTTAGCAGGAGCGTATTTAATATCTATAGTATCGTACTATATAAGATCGATATCTTGATTTAACTAGGAAACTCGGTATAAGAAGCTATTACGCTGCTTATAGCACGCAAGTATATCTTCGATCTCCTATTTATCGTTACTAGTAATATTAATAAGTAATAGCAGTAGTAAGGTTTATCCTAGCAAGAGGTCGTTTAGATACTTCTATAGCTTAGCAGCAGGGAATATATTATATACTTTCATATTAGCAGGGAGCTCTAAGCGATAAGAGCTTCCGACCTTTTCAATTATATAGAAAGGTCCGTTAATCAGGAAATCGAGTTTTTTACTAAGTCGAGTACTTATAAAGTAGCGTATATCTAGCTAGATAAGGTCGTCTATAGTGAAATCGACTTCACAGCGTGAGCAATTATAAGATTAGGATATCTTAGCTTATATATATTAGAAGCTAGATTAAGCAGTAGTCTAAGCGTCGCGCAAGCGATTAGCGTAATCTAGAGCTTACTAAGTATTCAACTTATTAGTAAGCGTAGCAAAATCAAGTAGGTCTTTCTAATTCTAATCAACACGAGGTATATATCTATAAACAACTTCAAAGAGTAAGAGACCTCTAAGGGATTCGTAAGAGAGAGTTATCTAAGCGTAGTCTATAATAAGTAAGAATTCCGATTAGTTATCTTAATAGTAAGAGATAAAAGGTCATAATCTATATTAGAGATATTAGTTATAGATCTCTATTTAGCTATCTGTTTATAAGTAATCTACTACAGAAAGCTATCTTTTAGTACTAAGAATTATAATAACTATAGTCTAAAAACAAGAAACGAATTAAGGCCCTCTATCAGAGGTAATTATCAATAGAGCTCCGAAATAGCAGTATACATAGTACAAGTAAAGCTTTATAAGGTCGCGCGTATCAGAGGTCTTTCGGTATAGAATACTAATTACTTATTTACTAAAACAGTCGATAAATATAAGAATATTATTATAACTATATTTATCGCGGTTAAAGCTATAGTAGTCGACTATAATATACTCCTATAGATATAATAGTACAAGTAGAAGTTAAAGGAAGCCCGGTTTCTTATTACGCAGCACTTAAATTCGTCAGTAAGTATAATAGTTATAGTAGTACTAGTTAATAGTTAAAGCGATTCCGTACTACTAGTATTATAATACTAGTAGTTATAAGGTCTTCTTTACACTTAGATAAGTAGTCTCTAATCGGTCGTATACTTCGCATATAAGTAGCGTACGAAGATATAAGATATCAGGTACAATTAGTCTTCCTTCATAGAGTAGAAGATCTTTTTCTATAGTTAGTTTTCTAAGAGTAATAAAGAGAGCTTATTTCCGTAAAGCTTAGAATAATAGCGTAATACGATTAGCGTCAAGTACTTATTATACTATAGAAAAGACTAGCGATAAGTCGGCGACTTCTAAGGCGTTAATAAGCTTAAAGTTATCTATAGAGTCGGAGCTATTCCGGAGGTTACTTATAAGTAGTACTAGATCGATTTAGTCTTCGAATAATAGCTACTATAAACGCTAAGTTCTTTTAGTATTATTCTAATTATCTAATTTATCTATTCTACGAGAGAGAGCGTTAGCGAGTAGATTATACTTCCTAAGTCGATAAGTGATTATAAAGTTATAATCTGTAAGTAGCTCAGCTTATCAAGCTTATTATACGTTTAGCTATTTAGAGGTCATGAAGTACTTAAGAGCTTTATAATTAGTAATAACGCGGATCTAATATAATGCGCCTACGAGCTCAGATCTCTAGTTACTAAAAGATCGTATAATTATAAGTATTTCCTTATCGTGAATAGTATAATTAAGCTCGGCAAGTAGTATAGTCTTAGAGAAGTAAGCTACTAGGAACTAGTCTTCGTCGTGCTATTACGATAGTATACCTGCTATTACTCTATCACTAGTATCTATTTCGATTATATAAGGTAGATATTACTAATAGTAGTAGAGGAGTAGTACCGAAGTGAGAGTATACTTTAAGTAATCAAAAGTATCTTTATACTCCCTAGCGAACCGAAATAATATATTATTTTTAGTAAGTTATATAAGAGGTTTTATAATAATTCCGTAGTCCTTAATAAATCATTAGTAGAAGTTATAAAAGCCTAAGAATAATTATACGCCCTTAACTATAGTCAGGTAATTCTAAGATTATATAATATTAACCTTCTTAGGGTCTACCTCGATCCTAGAAGTAGAGATAATAAATCTAAGGTATTTAGTACAAGTAACATTAAATTCATACTTCTTAAGGTCAGCTTATAATCTAGCGTCTTATAATCGTTATAGCACCTTATATATATATAATTAATACTATAGTAAGTTATTAGAGTAGATCAGAATATCGTTCAGATATACTATATAGAAGTCGTCTAAGTAGTCGAATAAGACGTTATTTATATATCGCTAGTATATCGTAGGGCTATTAGTTAGACCGAAAGGGAGTACCTTATACTTATATACATTATAATAAGTCCGGAAAGTCGTATACTCTTCAGAGGCTAGATCTATTCGAATTCGGTAGAACACCTAGCGAATATCCAGTTTAGTAAATATCTTAGTAGTAGAGATTCTAGCTAGCGTTTCATCGATTAATAGCAATAGATATTAATCCTTCCTCGTAAGGTTATTAAATACGCGAAAGTCGATATAGAATCTTAGACTTCTATTAGCTTTCTTAATAAAAAGAACAAGTGTAGCGTATAGTACTTAAGAAGGTTCGATAAAACCTTTAGCTAAGTTATCCGTAATATACGCCTTAATAACTTCAAGTTCTTCAGCCGATATCTTATATAAGAGGGAGTATTTAAAGTTCTTCTCAGCCCCTTCCTTAAGCTTAATTCAGTAATCGCATAAGCGATAAAGAGGGAGAATATCGCTAGCTTCCTTAGAAAAGACGTATACCTACTAGCTATACTCGTAAGAGATCTATAGTTCTAAATCTAATTCGCTTAAGCTAATAGTAAATTACTAAGAAGTTTTACGATATTCCGTAAGGTCGATAGTTAAAGATACGATAGTAGTATTACGTTACTAAACTGCGATTCGGTTATAGAGAAGCTTATCTATCTCGTAAAAGGTAATAGAGAAGATCTTATCGTTAGAAGACTTCTAGCGTTTATATAAGAGATAGAAAGCTAAGCTACTAATTACGTAAATCTCTAGCGTAAGAGGCTCTAGAAGAGGTCTAAGCATACGAGATGATCTTTATCGCTTCCGAAATATCGTAATAGCTATTTTTATACTTTAAGTAGCTTCTATTAAGTCGTAAGATAGTATTCCGAGTAATTATTAGTCTATAGTATAAATTATATAGGCGTAGTCTTATACATAAGTCTTTAACGTAAAGACTTCTAATTAGAGTTAAAATAAAGATTCACGCGGGATATAAGCGATAATATCGCTAAATCGTACGCACTTCAGCTATATATTAGTAGCTTCTCTAGAGTATAAAGACTTCTCTTTACTACTTTATTCTTATTCTTTAAGTAATAAACACTTAAGCTTATCGTATCTACGATAAGTAGTATAAACGCCGGAGAAATAGTCCTAACTAATCGGTAGTAGTAATAAAGAGTTAGTTACCTATAGAACACTCTCTAAAGGAGAGTTTTAGATATTTTTATAGCTATAAGTCTCCCTAGAAATGCGCTTCCGAGCTAGCAATAGTCGTTTAATAATAGAGATAGAGTTAATAACAGCTCGAATATTAATAAGAGAGTTAGCTACGCTTCGCTATTCCTTATACGCTTCCTAGAACTAATTAAGGCGTTCGTTTCGTTCGTTAGTATCGTATTAGTAGCGCTAATAGGTACGGTATTTATATAAGTCCTTAATCTCGATCGGAGAGCTATAAATATTACTAAGAGGAGTATATAGTAGCTAAATAATCTATCGTTTAGAGGAATCTAAGAGTACTTGATATTCCGAAAGCTAAGTCCTTCCGAGTATAATACTATAGTTTCCGAGAGTAGTAATAAGAAAGGAAGTAAATACATAAACGCGACGATCTACTATTAAATTAAGTATCGTATAGTAACTAATAATACTACTATTAACGCTATTAAAGCTTTTAATAGGAATTACATTTAGTAGAGAGTAAATTAAAAGTTTTAAGAAGAAGGAAAGGGATTTGAGAAAAGAATAATTAATAAAATAGTATCTATTAGCTCCAGAATAGAGAAGTGCAGGTAGCTTATATAAGAGTCTATTCTTAGTAAGAGTAGTACATATAGTAAACGATTAACTACTAAGAAGCTTCATAAGGTCAAGATATCGCATATCTCGTATACTACCTAAGAAGGAGTCTTTCCCTAAGCGTAGTCTTTTACTAGCGGTTTAATATACTCCTAGGAATAATAATACGTTTCTTCTAGCTCGCTATTAATATCGTTATTAGCGTTAATTACATTAATTCGATACGGAGTATTAAGTCGAGCTAACGACGAGCGTAAGTATAAGGTAGGCATAAAGTAACGAGGAGCATTCGCTAGCGATTATGCATAAGGCGTATCGTTTCGTATAGAGTATAATACTTATTTACTAGTCGAACTAGTATTCTAAGGCGTAGGAAGACTAATTTACAAATAAGAAGAGGAGTTAATACTATAGCGCTAGGAGGAGGTATTTATAAGGCGTTCCCGAGTCGCGCTAGCCTTAGCCGAAGACTCGGAATAATAGGTCTTTTTAATAAATTAACCTTAGTCTTCAGCTTATATAGCTTTAACGTATTCTTCTAGTATCCTTAACGTTCAGTACTATTAGAAGAGCTATTTCTATAGCTATATAAGTAGCTTCTCCTATAAGTCTATTTTCAGAGTCGATTGATTATTTACTCTAGCTTTACAAGCTAGTATACGAAACTCGTAATAGAACATCTAGAAGGTCTACTTATAATCTATCTTTAGCGCAGAGTAGCTAGCTCTTACAGTTTATTAGTTATATAGATTAGATAAGAAGGAGACAAGTTAAGTAATCATATTAAGTAAATCGATTATACTACCTTCTTTATTATATTCTAGTTCTAAGAATAAGAGTTCCAGGTAAGTTCTAGCTATTCCTTCTGTTTAGTTAAGTAACTAATCTTTATAGTAATCTTTATCGATAAAGTAGCTAGAGTAGAACAAGAAAGAGTTAAATATCTAAAATTCCTAGAGTTTTAGAGAGTAGTCGATTCTATCAGAGAGCTTATTTAGAAGGTTCGGTATCTTCTCTATACGCGTAGTATATAATATTAATAATATTCCTCCGGTAGATTATTCTCGATAACGATTATTAAGCGTAAGAGTAGTGTTATCTTCTTCAATTAACAGTAGTAGTATTATACGCGATTAAACGTTATCAAACGATATAAACTTAGTAGAGCGCTAGATAATCAACTAGTATAATTCTAGGAACTCGTCCTATAACTAGCGTAGTTCTATAGATAAGTCAGCGTTTAATTATCTCTCCTCCGCGAGCTTCCTTTCTACCTCTTATAGCTAGTAAGCGCGGTCTTCCTATAAGTTACTTATAGTTACTATTAATATAAGGGTATTATCAGGAAGGTTTAGCGACTTAGTAAGTTCGTTAATTACAATAGGAGTTAGAGAGCTTAACTCGGACGAGGCGTTATCGCGAGTACTCTCTACTATAGAGAGAAGTAAGTTACGGCGAGTATTATAAGTCGCCGAAGAATAGGAGGTAAAGGGAGTCGGAGAACTAGTAGTCGATTTATCGGACTTAGGTTACTTTAGTTTAGGTACTATTCTTCAAGTTTATACTTAGTATAAGCCTTCTCTATATAGCGTAGTCTCCTGCGTTTAGTAGCTCTAGGCACAGAGGTATAATATAAGTAGATATTTATTATCTTCCTAGACGTAAGTAAAAGAGTTATAGATAATATAACGCTTACTCTAGAAAGGTCTTAAAACTACCTAAGTAATAAGACCTCATATTGCTATAAATATAAAGTAGTAAGAATCACTTGAGAATCTATAACTAAGGAGTAAAGAAGTAGAGAGAGAATAGAAGTATATATATGAAAAGGGGCCCCTAAACTCTACTCGTGTAATCTCGCTTAGCAGTAAGTGTTTCCACCAATAGGGAGAGACCTCCAAACCTGACTAGTCGTCACATTAAGATAACTAAGGTAAATATATTAGTTTACTTATTAAGATCCCTTATAAAGTGGAATCTTAAAGTACTACCTAGATATATAGATATTAGATCTTTAATCTTTCTATCTTAGACGTAGTATATATAATAATTAAAAGGAATTATCAAATTTTAAGGCTTTAGAACTAATAATCAATCTAAGACGCTTTATCCGATTTGCTAATAACTAAAATTACTAATAAAGTTATTAAGCTTTAACGATTTTGAGTTATACCTGATAATTACTTTAATCAGATTTAGTATTATAAAACTATATAATAAGACTTTGCCTTAGGCATATCTCGTTCCTGATCTGCCTTGAGTTAGGTAACTTACACTAAGAACCCTTATCAGCAAGTAATCAAAGAAACCTGTTTTCTAAAGCCATAGAGCTAGGCGTTCACTAGCCTTCTGGGCTACTTTTGCCTTTCCATCTTTCAACTGATGCATGTTGAATTCCTTAGCTACCTTATCTATCTACCTACCTACTTGCCTATTTTTAGCCCACTTCTTCCTCAAGACATATTGTGTTTACCTCCACTTGCCTTCTTCGCATAACACCGCTTAACATCGCCTAAATGCTGATCTCGGTTGCAGGCAGTCTCGATGGCACTCCGGGGGCCAAGGTATCCTTGAAAGAAAGTATACCGAGGCATCATTTTCCCTGCAACCAATCCAAATGAAGCGGACCCGTTCATCCGAATAATATTGCCTAAATACTCAACATTGAAGTTTCTACCGTACCGTACCAATTGCTAGGTAGGTAAGCACCAAGCACCATACCTAACTCGCCTAGGTACAGATCCTCGAAAGATACCTACCTACCTAGGTATATTTTATTCCCAAGTTGGTTTCCACATTTAAGCATAAACAGATCTGCAGCGAATGTTCTTCGTAAGTTCTAGCTTCATCAATCTCCCCGCCAAGCCGCCATCTTACTCCAAGATACTTGTACGCCTGAACGCCCCCAGTCGACCACGTTGCCCTTTCGTATTTGCATATCCACCGCCTGTGTTACAAATACCCCGCAAATTGGCATGGTTCTGGATAGTGGCTGGCTGGCTGGCTGGCTGGCTGTTCATTGCGGATGGGGGAAATTTCCCAGTCGTCCCCCTCAGCTCGTTGTTCATTTTCCTACCGTCTACCTCTATTTCACTGTTCTTCTGAAGAAGTCTCACACATATTCCGTTGACTGTTGTGGATCTTATGCCGTCGATATTGATGAAGCGTGTTCTACTTTGTGCAACGGATGCCAAGCGGTGACGGTGATCACAAAATGCTCATCTACACAAAACGCGTTGCGCCCAAAGCTCCCAAAAGACGCTCTCGCGCCGGTATTTCTCCTTCCCCCAAGATACCTTGATGGGCCTCGAACTGACTTACTATGGTCTTGAAGGATGTATACATTGGTAAGCAAATTTCTCCAGCATTTCAAGAGCTCTGCTAATTGCTCACAGCAAGGAGAAGGTACAAGCAAGATTCCGCAACTTCCTAGAACACGCGTCTAATACATTTCCCAGAAGAAGAAATGCAACGAAAACAGGCCCAGATGCGATCGATGCGAGGAAAGAGGTCTCGAGTGTGAATATGAAGCGGTTAAGCCTCGAAAGAGGCGGAGGACATCTCTGGCTGGATCCGCGCTTTCCCACGACAACGACTGCAACGAAAGGTGGCCTGGTCGGTTCGCAAACGGAGATATATATTCTGAAAGGGAGGTAGATGGAGACGCGATAAGCAAGTGGGAGAACGTATCTGCATACCAATACCAGGGCTCAGATGGATCGGTGGAGTCGGATGCACCATGCGGTGAGCATGTCGAGGAAATTGTGCGGACGGATCCTGTGCCCAATATACCTGCTTCTGCGGCCGTGGTGCGGTCGAAAAGTCAATATCCAGATCTGGCTATGATAGCCCCTTCGCCAGTAGCTTCTCCACTGCTCGAGTTCTGCGCGCCAGTTTTCGAGGAGTTCACGGATCGTACGAATCGGAGAGTGCTGGTGGACCATTTTTGTAACGTCTTGTCACATTTGATTGTGTTCAAGGAGGACAATGGGAATCCATTCAGACAGCTGGTACTCCCCCTATCGCATGCGAGCCCCCCGGTCATGAATGCAATATTTGCTCTGTCCAGCGCCCATCTGGAGTACAGAGGCATACAGAATGAGGAGAAATCTTTGGATTTCCACAGTAGAGCTTTGCAGGGGCTGGCGAGTCTGATTGAGAAAAATGATATATCGAATCGAGAAGAGGTGCTGGGAGCGATCATGCTGTTGGTTTACTACGAAGTGGTAAGAGCTGTAATTTTGGGTTTGAAGAGTAGATAACTGACACGTTATAGCTTGTCCAACGAGGAAATTCCAACATTGTGAACGGACATCTTAAAGGAGCTATGACAGTCATGAAATCAGGTCCTCAACTTACGACTCCTACGACCCTATTTTTAGAACGGGTGAGTTGATGGGTACCATTTTTATGTCATTTGCACTCCCCTAATACCAACAGGCATTCCGTTTCTACGACGTTATAGCAGCACTTTCCTTGGGTACAGCTCCAAACGCAAGTCACGAACCAGTTTCGCCCCCATCTCCTACCCCACCAATATCAGCAGCTTCGAGACCCAACTCGCCATTAAATGCAGTGGACACACTTCTCGGCCTCTCCACCGACCTCTGGCCCATCATCCACCGCCTCTCGCACCTCCTCTCCTTCAAGACTTCTCTCGAAGCAGCCGTAGCAGCAGGTCAGACATCTAAAGCTAACGTCCTCCGTACCGAACTCGAAAGCACTTCTCAAGCCATCGAGCATGCTCTCGCAACATGGAAACCAACCTTCACATCCTCCAGTGAAGATCTCGACCGTGAGACCATCGAAACGCATGGTACACGCATACAGAGTATCTTCCACAACGCCGAAGCATATCGGCATTCCGCTTTCGTATACTTATATCGTACGATCCGTTCGCAGCCGCGAAATCACCCTACGGTGCAGAGACATGCACATCTAGCCTTACAGGCCTGCTCGGATGTGGTGCAGCTTGCGGAGGAGTGTAATGATGGACCGATGAGTGCGCTGCTTTGGCCGCTTTTTGTTTCGGCTTGTGAGGCGATTACGGAAGAGGATAGGGAATTAGCTATGACTGGATTTAGGGGGACGGAGAGGAGGCAGGGCATGACTAATATCATGAGGGCGTGGGAGGTGGTGCAGGAGATGTGGAGGAGAGTGGATATTGGAGAGCAGGTTGATTGGAGGGGAGTCTGTGAGGAAAGGCAATTCAGTATTGTGTTTGGGTAGCGAAGTTCCCCGGGAACCTACATGTATCATAGCAGCTTGTAGCCAGCCTATTAGGTACGCAATCGATAATTTACACATCTCTGTGAATGGGATCTAAGAAGAACTTCTGTACCTGATAGGAATTTTTGACCCGTCTGGATGGAGACGAAGGAGCCCCCCCCAAGAGAACACAAGGATCACTATGTTACATGTTTCATGGCATGTCTCATGGACATTCCCCAATAATTTCTGAGCGTTTCTAGACTCCGAATGGTTCTATTCGAGATGAAGAGGTAGGTAGGTATTTAGCCACAAATTTGCTCCCAGAGTATTCTAACGAGTGTTAGGTACCTACCTACCTCATGGTCGCACGTGACTCGATTGTAGCCCTAATGACGTAGCGCATTCTTCGAGTACTCTAGACCTTGATTCACGAGAGCAAGATGTATCAATCATCATCATTTGATTTTCTCAAGTGGCGCGCATAAAGAAGGGATACTGTACACGTTTCTCAAAATGACACTCGATTGTCAATATCGTCCCTTCAATATGTGTCGATGCTCGGATTGCTAGATCCAGTTCATCCGAAGTCACCATCTTACCTTACATTACAGTAAAGTAACACTTGCTTCCATTATTTAATTAAGCTTTGGCTATCTACGAGTATTGCCACTTCAGCACCAGCGAAACTCTAATCGAGCGAGCCAGCCAGGGGATCCTAGACCAATACAATACCCACCCTCCTAAAATAATATAATGAAGGCCAAACCGGCCATAGAGCGCGTGCTCAAGTCGCCTCTCCTCTTCGCCTCTCTTACTTTCCTCCTCTCGGCACTCTACGGCTGGCCTCGTCGGTGGGTGAAATCCGGCGCGCCGCTTCTTCAGTTCTTCATCCTCCTCGGCGACTCCAATGGCTATCGCGTCCTGCCTTCCATAGCACTCTGGCCCATCCTCTCAACCTTCAACCTAGGCTACTCGATCTGCTCCACCTCATGGCTTCTCTACGGAATCTTCGCAGCAACATGCTACCCAACGATCCTCCTAATCTGTCTCTTCCAATTCGAAAGTGTAGGCAATTTCGCTAGGAAAGGACTGAGAGCGCTGTTGAAACATCTGCATTTCATTGATGATAAGATAGCGTTTTTCAATATTCCGGCGTTGGAGATCGATACGGATGTTGATGGTCTGATGGTTTTGAGAGGGGCGACGTTCTCATTGAGTAATTTGAGTTTGGTGGTGCATGGTGTTGAGGTGGGTATCAAATTGAGTGATGATATGGAGTTGGCCATTCAGACGGAGAAGGTCACGGTTAGTTTGTTTAGGGGAATTGAGATTGGAGACTGTTATGCGAATTTAAAGGGCGGCGAGTATGAGATGACGTTTGGTGGTATGGAGGGTATGTATTTTTGGCCTACTGTCTCGTCCTTTCAGCATTCTGGGAACTCTCACTGCTTCGAAATTTTTCCTGCCTGGAGCATCAGACATGACATGTGCTAATTCTTTTGATCAGGAAAAAGCAAAGATTCTGATGGCAACTCAGTCTTTGTGGAGGGGACGCCGTTGCTGAAACGTGCTTCGAGAGATGGAGACCGCAGGAGCCTTGATGAACTAAGCCTCAAATACGTGCCTTTGAAAGAAGTCAAGATGGTCGATATCATGACCGATGGTAACACGCCGGATGATGTGTCGACGAAGACCGGCCTAAAATCGATGAAGAGGATTAGCCCTGACAACGAAGCGGCAAATGGGCGATATCTACAAATGCTGGGTTTTATCAAGGCGACTGGCTCGATAGATGAAGCTCGAGAACACATCAAAGACCTTGCAGCTCACACGATCGATGAAGAGCGACCTTGGGATCTCAACGACAAGAACAATATCCGAGCAGCAATCTGTTCTCATTTACATTCCAGACCCTCAGTTCCACATCCACCTCACAAATCCGTCAGAGTCACAACACTGCAGAACTCCTCTCCTGCATACATCAAACGCTTCCTCCATCGCCTCCCAATGCTCCTTCGTCTTCTTCTCAATCCACTTAGTTACTTCCACCCGGTACATATTAAGTCGATCACAGCCACTGCCTCTGGCCGCTGGATAAATAGCATGCTAGTCCAAAAAGTGTTCCAAGATTACGCCTCCGAAAACAGCGAGATACGACACCTGCAACAATCCATCTCCGCCTGGCTGTCCAATGCGAATTTTGCTCTCGAGCTCGGCGGAATCACCGGTATAGCACACGTGCCCTTCATAGTAAGTAAATTTAGATCTTGCAATTTCACTTATCCTAGATGACCACAACTTTTTATGGCGTTCCTGGTCGTACTCCCAGTGTATGATGTTTTTTTGCCATACTAACCTCCGAATAGCCCACATATGACATCAACTGCCACCTAATGTTTTCTGATGTGATGGCGTACCGCGCCCTTCCTACACAGGTAGAACTCAAGCAAGTAGTCCGCCTCGGCGGCGCTGACGCGCGGTTCATCCTACCCTCCTTCCTCCTCCCTCACCACGAACATATCCTCCCTCCCGCACCTTCAGAAAATACCGCACGGACCCACGAACTAGAAAGCAGCGTTGAATTCGCTAGCGGAAAACCCGCCCAAGTAAATGCGGCACGCTCACTCGCTCAAGCTTTGAAAGACGAGGCCAACGTCTCGATGAGCGTGCATGCTCGTCTACCGGCATGTTTTGATCAGGAGTTATTGGATTTCACGGCTGCATTGGTGAAGGCTACGAAAGTGGTGGAGATGGAGAAGGGTAATAGTGTTATGGACGAGGAGGTCAGTGGGATTAAAGAGTTTGGGAAGGCCTTGAAGGGGGGCTTCAAGGAGGGAGTCAAGAGAGCGGTGGTCGATGGTGTTGTTAATGAGAGGTGGATTGCGAAGATGGTGGGCAAGATTACGAAAAAATTGGAGGTGGCGAGGGGTGAAGTAGGTTACACGGGGGAGATTCCGGTTAAGTTGGGTCTTTATAGGACGGACTGGAGGGAGAGCGAGGGGGAAAAGTTGTTACCTTGATTATAGGTTATGGGTGTCAGGGTTGGTTTTTCTGATGATGACTGGTGTATTGTCCAGCATGTACATGATACATCAGCGTCGTTTGCCTGAAATTGAGAAGCAAATTATGGTATTATCACTAATGAACTATGATAATTCCTTTCGTCAGAAACGGTAGTGAAGAGCAAAGGTGCTGGTGGTCTTTAGCTCTGGTGTGATTCGCTTTGCTCCGACACTCTACCTCAGCCACACACAGCCTTGTATTCAGCTTCAGAGGCCGGTCTCTCTTTCTGCTTAGGAATCTATAAAGTCTCACTAACTGTAAGTTTATGATAGAAACAAATTTGCGATCAGAGTAAAATGATTGACCTAGTGACAAACTTCAAATCATAAGCAATCAAAAACTTCCTCCTCTTTAGGAGTATTTCACTCTCAATCTCAATTGTAGTCTCAGTCTCTTACGCTGCTTTACTTTCTTGCTGCTGGTTGCCTGCTGAAGGGAAATTGATGCTTGTATGTTGTGTGTGTAGTGAAGGAGGATGAGGATGGGAATTGAAATTGAAATTGAAATTGCTTTGGTATCTTAGGTGATGTGTGGTATTGTGGGTGTGGGATTTTTATGTTTAGCATTATGAATGAGTTGAGTCGAGGTGAGTTGAATTGAGCCCGTGGTAGTGCCTAACTCAACTCAACTCAAATTAAAGATACTGTAAGTACAGTCAGGGTACTTCACTTATTTTTTTTACTACACTGATTAGATTCGTATTAGCATCTCACCATTGCCCAGTTGAATTGAGTACATGTCGCGGACCTGTTGATGAATTCTCCTGCTTGGGTGGGTGGTTGGTCGCAAGCGTTGAAATAGGGAGCGAGATTTTTCTTACATATATACACACATGAAGCTTGACCTAACCTTGATATCGACACTGACACTGACATCAGCCTCGAAGTCCTAGTATTTCGCGCACCCAGTAGATCTCCGTCGAAACCTTGCTTGCATAGGGTCCCATTCCATCACAAGTTCTCAAAATTCTTCTCCGTTCACGTTCTTCGATTGCTCCAATTCTCAACGCCAGCTTGAATCACGCAGCTGATCCTAAGGTTCGCCTCATTCTCCTGCGCGACTTCAACGGAGAAGCTCCAAACACACATTCTTTCTGCGACCCTACCCGTTGGATCCTCGTTTCTGAACATGGAGATCCACGAGGCTTATCCCTTGAATCCACCTGGTAAGTCCAAGGCCCATTCACGTATGTCTACTTGATGAAAACGTGTGTGCATTGCAAACAAAATCAAGAATAACATTTTTATAGGAGGTCCCATGATAGAAATAGCGGATGGATATGCTCAGCCCTCGTGTCTTCCCGACGGCACTACCTCCAGCGGCGTGCTCACCACCCCGACTAACACATCACAACTGGCTCTACGTCCTGCAACCAGCCCCGACCTTACCTCTTTCACCATCTCCCCGAATTTATCACCGGAAATCCGGCGCGTTATTTGGCAGGAGTCATCACCATCTCTGAATCTAAGGCGTCCTATGACCAATTTAGGGTATCGCAAACTAAACCCCAACAGCAATCTGGAAGAACTTATCGCCATCGGAGAACAATTCCACAACGAACTTCGCTTTCCTGTTGCTTTTAGAGTCAGCCAAGAGAGTCGAATCGAAGCCCTCCAGTATTATACTCTAGCACAGAGCAGCAATACCTCAGCGGATATCGATCAACATTTCTTCTTCATCAGCGCGTCAGCTGCCGTGCCATTTAAAGTGCAGCACCTTTGAACCTCCACCAGACACTTATCTGGAAGCACGATTGCTTGTTATCACAACTAAACAAACAAGCTTCAGCAGGATACTTCCCTCGAGTGACGATAATCCAACTAATTGATTCATTCCATATCCCATGGAAAACGACGTGCTGGTGGCTTCGCAAGCACCCAAGTGAAACTCTGTCATTGCTTGTTAATAATCAATGTTGTTGACTAGCGCCAGTTAAGCGAGAAAGGGCCAGGTACCTAGATACTTCCTCTGCTACCACGAGCCTGAACCTGATCTCTACCCAATTTCAAGATCCAAGTTTTCGAGATTCCCTCGATCTCGTCACGTAATTGAGTATACTTTTTCAAGTTTCGCACACCGCCACAAGAATCCAGAGCCGATCCTTTTTTGAGACTCACACCTTGGATGTCTCTGCACTCTTCTTGAGTCCAGCTTTGGAAACTGTCTTCACACTATATCGACTCGGCTTCCCGAAAAGTTTTCGCCCATGAACAAAGGCACCAACAACATGTCTTCTTCTCCGAGTGACGAAAGCAACGAGGGTAACTCCATGTTGTCACCGGATGCGTCTCCTATTATGGCATCGAGTGGCCCTCCTTCTGATTCTAATATCATGACTCCACATGGTAAGCTCAGAGTCTTGTATTTGGAACGCGGAATGCTAACATATTGTAGAGCCAGAAGCAACAAATCCGAGAAGCGCTGATGCCGCGGTCTCCGATCTTGATCATGTTGAATCCGACCTCCCAGGCACAAGTCTCGCGAGCACGTCCCAATTTATTCTCGATCCATCCAATGTAAAACAGCTTGAAGCCTTTATGGTATTTCTAGAATTGCCCGCCGACTCCGACGCCTCATTTGGAAATGGACCTTCCCGCCTCAACACAGACCTTACATGCTCAACTACTCGGGATATCGCAAAGTGCTCCCTCGTGATCGGACATTGAAGGTCTTCAGATTCTACGCAGAGCAGTACCTAGAAGATCACTTTCTCGTCGCCCTTCTAATCAATCGAGAAAGCCGAAATGAAGCCCTCCAGCAGTACGTTTATGTTCCGAGCGGGGTGCCTAGTACAGAAGTTGCTCCATACTTCCTTGTTAACATTATAGATGACGTTGAATTTCCTATTCGCGATGCCCTGAACCTACCTCGAAAGTTACACTGGGAAGATGACTGTTGTTCATCAACTTTGAGCACAGAGGTTTCTGCAAGGTACCTTTCTGGGGCAAGGCTTATGGACTTAGAAACCGGACTACGTGACAACAAAGCGAGAGAAGAAGTTCTTGGAGCGTCATACAGGCCAGCATACCGATTCGAGAGGGGTAGAAGTGCCATAATGTTGTATCTTCAAGTTATTTCCTGCTTTAAATCCTATAGTGGTTCGCTGTCCCTTCCAGGCGCCTGATGCTTACATCGCTGCAAACAGAGCTGAAAGATTTTGCGACCTCTTAAGCCAAGGTTTGAAGCACCAGGAACATGGATTATTGTCTGGTAAGATTCTAGAGCTCTTTCCCATGGTCGAAGATGGTGAGGAACTTTATAGATTGGAGGATTCGCAGGCGAGAAATAAGGCAGAGGCAGAAGCAGAGGCAGCGTCAAAAGTCGATTGCGAAGATAGCAATACAGCTTCTTGAAGTCACAACAACCATGCTGCAACATAGAAGATCTTTCTTCTACGCACATCTGGAAGGCATAATGGGGACATTGGATATCGCTCCATGGGGAGCAAGGGCGAGGTCAATAAGGGCACCCATTCGCAATACAACACTTGCGTTCAGTCTGTAAATAGGGAAAAGATGCAATTATTTTTTCATCTCTCTTTCTTACTACCTCCTGGAGTTAAGCTCTCGCATCGATTTCTTTTGACCTGAAGCAGCTGACGAGGTAACTCATCTCTCATGGCTTCTCAGTCTCCTCTGCCGGGGTAATAGCTGCACAAAGTCCGGTCTCAAGACTCCACGTAGATATCCGCACAATCGAAGCAGTCATCCTCTTTCCCGGAGATAGATCTAGCAGACTCCTTACGACGCTCCGACAACGCTTCTAACCAAAATCAGTACGCTATCCAAAATGGCATGACTTCTTTCTGTGACTCACATTCCTCAAATTCTCAACCGGCCGAAAGCCCCATAGACCGACCCTGTCCCTTAATTACCCATCGTAATCCTCGTCAGCACCCTCGGCAGCCATCTCCCACAAAGTTTTGCCACCTCGCATCTCCATGTACACTATGCCTGCTGCCCACATATCGACGGCCTTGCCATCGAAGGTTTTCTCGGCGAAGACTTCGGGTGCAATGTAAGCCATTGTGCCGCAACGCTTGCTACTCATACATTTACTTGCATATTTGACCTGTTCGGACGAGTTAAAGTTCGCTATTTCGAGTGCACCATTGCTCGTGAGTAGGAGATTTCTGGGCGAGATGTCCCGGTGGGTGATATCGATCGAGTGGAGATAAGCGAGACCGGATACGATTTGCATGATGTAGCAGTCGGCTTCGCGAGATGACAGCTTGCCAGCTTGATGGATGACATTTCCAAGATGGATGTGAGTTATCTGATGGCCTGCTATCAAGTTTGCCGATGGGATATCAGTAGCGTAGAAGATGTTGTTGTGGTGAATAGATGATACGACTGAAGACGTTGTCGCTGAATGCCTGCGTACGGTAGGCTTCCTGTCTGGGGGTTGTGCTCGACGGCTCTTTGTCGTGTAGCATGTTGAGCTGGTACTAGATGAGTCCCTTCCATCATTCTTGCTGCGGGTCGTTGGCTTCGATACTGTTTCGTACTCGAGTATTGTAGATAATTTCTTTTCGGGTTGGAAAGGCAGATTGCTATAGTCATTCTCCAAGCGTCTTCTCAGTGATTGAAATTAGTGAACAAAAAGAGTAGCTTACCTCCACTAGCGGCACTACTATGATGACTTTAGGTGATAAGGCCATGGATCGAAAAATAGATAAAATGCCACTATCTCGCTTGGAGACGCCAATATGATTTCTGTGATTCCCACTAGGGCCTTCTCGTTTGTCCATGACGGCGAAATACATGCAATACGTGTTTGAAAAGCAAAATATTTCTAGAATTATCCGGCTGATTTGATGGATCTTTGACTTCAAAGCTTCGTATACTTGTTGCGGCGAAATGGAGCCCAAGTAAGATTTCTGGCAGGCTGTAACAGCAAGATCTCTACTTCCTATCATCCTTCTTTCCTGAGGGTCTCAACTTCAGGACCCTCGTTTATGCAATCACCGCATAAACCGCTGATACCAAATGCAAAAGAGGGATTTGATGCTTCCCCAGAGACGCCCTTTCCTCATGAGAAGCAACTCTAGCTATCTTAAAGCTGCAAAAATGAAATACCTCATACAATGCTTCTACTTGCGCGATTTACATTCTGCTCAGTGACCGTGCCAAGACTTTGAAAATGAAAGTCCGCGTGAGGGATTTGATACAATCCGATTTCAGGTTTCTGGTATAGTCTCCATGTGGAACTGACCTCCATGAAGTGCCTCTTCCAAGCTGACACTTGACAAGTGAAGACGGGATGGTTTTGATGGCGGGTTGTGGAGTCTCTAACTCGGCGCTTGATCTGTACGTACTAAGGTGTTCCCATTAACCCCGAAGTCTGTCGTCCATGAGAGGAAGGATAAATTGCTTGTCCTGTCAACCCTACTCTGCCAATACTGGAAACTGGTTAGACGGTGAAATTTATTCGTAATACTGTAGAGTTAATAGGATACAAGGGAAAGCTCAAAGCATTTTCAAGCACTGAGCCATCTACGGAAGCGAGATTGCTTGTTTGCGGCGATCCACCCTAATCTCGCATCTGCGTCTAAGCTCGTCTTAATATGATAAGATATGGCAAGGTTACGTTGATCTTCAGAGTAAGGCATAGAGTAGTTGAATAATATTAGTTGTATTGCAGTACTAATTACTATAGAGAGTTAACTAAAGGTATTATCTAGGAATATCCGCACGGACCATGCACGTGACTACAGTCACCTGATCCACACCAAGACCCATATCCTCGCAACATGAGATAAGGCATGTAAACATTTCATGAGACTAAATGATCGAATTGATAAATCAATGATTTATCTAAGCGCATCAATCGAAGACCACTGCGGTCGAGAGACTGCCTGGCGTATGACCCGTGCGGGATATACTCTGTGGCACTGGAGGGATTATCGTGAACTCCACTATCACCGAATCAACCCATGAACACAATATACCCCTGTTGTGAACCACGATGATAACCCCAGCCAAAGATACAGTAGGAGTGTCCCGCACCCTTAGAACTTATACTTTTTCGAGCTGTCGAATGCGACTTCAGCCCTTTTCCCCCGTCCATAATGCCCTCGATCGCGTTCGGAGGAACTTCGAATGTCGCATCGAGTGAGATGAAGTAAGATTCACTTTCGTAAATTTCGTTGAATCTGACAAATTGAAACGCTGACTGACATAGGCTGCTGGTTCGAGATGCTGTAAAAGAACTCGTAAAGCGCCCCGAAGTACGGGATGCTACATCCAAATTCATCTATCATTTTCTCAATGGAGCCCTATCAGTGCTTCTGTTGATACTTGGAGGCACTTTTGCCGGACTGACCTTGGCGTGAGTACTTCGCTCAGCGGTGCAAGAAAATCCAAGTCTGATTAAATCTAGCTTCATGGGCCAGGATCAAATTTGCCTTCAAGTCATCGCTGGATCTGGTACAGCGAAGGAGCGACGAAATGCAAGAAAAGTGTTAAATGTGCTTCAGCGAGGCAGGCATTGGGTTCTGGTCTCGCTGCTATTGGGAAATGTGATCACAAATGAGACTTTACCTATCATTCTGGATCAGGACGTGAAGGGTGGCCTGTTCGCTATTGCAACTTCAACAGTACTCATCGTGATATTCGGAGAGATTATTCCTCAAAGTGTTTGTGCAAAGCATGGACTTTCCATTGGTGCTTTCTCGTCGAGGTTTGTAATGCTGCCAGGAGTACTCCGATAGTCTCCAATTTCTGACTGGGTCTAGGTACGTCATCTGGCTGATGTATGTACTCTTCCCGATTGCATACCCTATTTCGAAAGTATTGGACCGCCTACTTGGTCAAAGTTACGGTACCATCTTCAACAGAGAAGGACTGAAGACCCTGGTTGCTCTCCATGAGCGCCTTAGCTTCTCACCCACCGACAGACTCAACCGTGAGGAAGTCACGGTAATTGCAACCATCATCGATATGAACGCGAAACCGATATCTTCGATCATGACACCAATCAGCAAAGCCTTCGTATTAGGCTTTGATACGATACTCAACGATATGACTAGGTACAATATCCTGACTTCAGGATTCGGTTGCATTCCGATCCACCTCCAAGACCATCCAACGAGTTTCGTAGGTGTCTTGTCGACTAGATCTCTCGTTGCCCTCAATTTTCAGGAGGATGTTACTGTTGGCCAGCTACCCCTCGAGTTGCTGCATGTTGTTCACCCAGATATAAGTTGTCAGCAACTTTTCCAAGTCTTCAGAGATAGGAGTGTGCACATGGCTCTCGTGACAGAAAGGGGTACGATACATGGCGAGCCACTAGGTATCATCACAGCGAGAGATGTGATGGATGAGCTGATACGAGAGTGAGTTGAAAGCCTCCATATCCGAGCAATACTAATTTGTCATAGTCCTGTGGCGTTCAAGGAGGAAGAAGAATGAACGTGCAGACGTTCCCTCGTTTAGGTAGAAGTAGTTCTCCTTGGTTAGAAACTTCGGACTTCGTTAGCGCATTTACTCGGGGCGTCGGTGGCGTTATTGCAGCGTTTGCCAAGGCTTGCCCACTTGATCTTTAAGGGAGCGGTAGTTCCATTGTTATTATTCGGGGTCATTTCATTATGATAGAACTTTGCATAATCAGTAATCTATATTCACTAACAGCTGTTAGACCAAGCTATCTAGGTCGAGTCTATGAAAGTCACGGTATATTCTTCTTATATATGTTACCTATCGTGGGAGCGATAAAGTGTCCAGGCCTCTAACTATATTTCTTCATTGCGGTCCAAAAGTAATCGTACTAATGAAAGGAGGCTTAGACTCGACAGGAGCTCCGAAAATATGGTTATAAATAACAAAGGCAGATATCTACTTAAGACCAGAGATGGCAGGTCTGCAAGTCATATCATCATACTCACCTGCCTACCTATGCTTGTTTTCCCCTCAAGCGAGATCCATGAGCAGTAGATTTCGGGATTCTTGTGTCAGAGAATTTCCATACAAGATGAATTCACCATTTACGAGAACAACTTATTCTATTCTGCTAGCGAGCAGTATTGAACTCCAAGAATCGCAGAAAATGATTTCACATTTGTGTTCAGCACCAAGCAAACATACTACCAGGCTTGACGCTAGAACATGAAACTGTTGGCCTTTGATTTCTTGACCTGGTATTTGATTATTTCGACCTTTCACCTTTTTCTATCTCTCTAGCCTTCTCTGCTTCAATCTTGCCAATCTCGGAATCTGTTCTCAAGTGGCGATTCATGTGATACCGTGCAACCATGGGTTTGTTGCATGTCGCATTCCGGGCACGGTCCGGACGAGCCGTCCCACTTTCGGTGCAGCGGGGCCTTTCAAGAAGAGTATTCTCTTCCAACCCCTGATGGCATCAAGAATGCTTCCGCTTGATCCTTAGTGAGACTTATTTCCTCAAAATTCAATTTTGAATTGGCTGCGAAGTCCTCTAAGCTGACTACATAGACGACCTGGGGGATACGAAGAAGTCGCTAACTCAACTTTTGCATCGCGCTGCATATGTACCGTACTATGCCTCAGCTACTATTTGTGATCAAGATTATGATTTATGGAAGAAATCGATACAAATTTATTACAGTATATTTATCACTTCTCAACCTCTGGTTTGATCGGTACTACAGCTGTCTTGGCACAACCTACACAGTACGTCACAGGTCTTCCTTCGTGTCAACCAAACTGACCGTTCCAGGAACCACGATGACAGTGTCAAAAGTCTCGTCTACGACGAGATCGGGCTCGTATCCATCAATGGCCTTAAAATGCCTTGCAAATGCCTCTTTCCCCCCACTCGTGAGTGGACCGAGGAAAGAAAACCACTGTTCCGTCGCTCCGAGCGACCCTTCTGCTGGATCAATTCCCCCAGCAAATTGGTAGTAAGTATTATTCCAGAAGTAGTCACAGCTTCCGTTCTGTCGTGTAGTCAGAAGTGTCGGGGTTCCGAAAGTTGCGGGCGAGGTAAGATAAGACAAGATAGAGGTGCCCGATAATATCTTGGCTCTGTCCAATTCAGCGATGAGAGTAGAGTTGACGGATGTTGGATCGACAGGAACAATGTAGTCTTGAGAAAACGACAAGGGGTACGAGAATGAGTTCACAATCAGTGCCTCGTCGTCGGCCAAGCTGGAAAACGTAGAGGTCCCATTTGTGAGCTGGTAGAAAGTTTCGTTACGCCCCTTCGCTGTGAAGTTTTGAATATTGATGTAATGTAGCGACTGCGACCAGGTATAATTGCGGGAGCCTGAAGAGGTTGTGATAGTAGAGGTGTGCGAAAGATCTCGCTTGGCCAAAAGCTCGACCCAAAGAGTGCTGTTTAGCTCCATGGCCGTGGAAATGATGTGCGAGAACTCAAATACTGGGATTGGAGTCCTTGACTCTATGATCTGTCAAGTTGAGAGTGTTCAGTAAACGTCGACAAATTTGGTTGGCACAAGAAATCCAAAAAAAAAACTCACACTGCCTGAAGTCTGGTTACCAGAGTCGTCCAGCCAGAGAAATATCGACCCCGAGACCCACCAATTCGACCCTACCGTTCCCAAAACCGCGTTCGAATCATAACCCATGACTTTCAGTTCAAATGTGTGTGTTTCTCCATCACACAGTAACCCTAGCCATGGGCTAATATCAATCTCAAAATTTGGCAAGTCGTAGGCATCAACGCCTACAATAGGTACCCATAGCCCGGGACTAATGCCACCTGTGAAGACCGTTGGGAATGGCCAAATTGCTCCGGCAAGTACGCCGTCAATGAGGAGCTGAACTTCTCGAAAGGAACTGTAACCGTAGATTGCTGTGTTGTTGAATGTGTCCTCATACTCCGTGGGGACGTTGGTGAACCAGAACTCTTCGGCACCATTTCCGGAAGCAATGATACTGACCACAGCTCGTTCCACATTTCTTGGAAAGTTGATAGCTACAGAAGCATTTCCGTCGGGAAGTGAGATGACGGACGATTTGTTCGATGAAGAGAGCTCTGCTGATATTGGCAGGATTGTATCAGCCGGCGTAAAAGTGTCATGGTCGTCATAATAGAGCGCAGTGACCGTGATATTGAAGTTACCAGTAAAGACTTCATCGTAAATATTATCGAGCTGCATAATGACTTTCTGCTCTGTCCGAAGTAGAGCGTTGAAAGCAGTCATGTCTTTGAGGACATTATAGAATATTCCAGTTCGCACAGGCATCCCCGTCGTCGTACGCCAAATCTCGACGTCGGTCAGGTACAATAATCCGAGGCGGTCATAATTGATTCCAGCAGAAGTGATTGACATGTTGAAGATCACGGTCGTGAAGCTGCACCCCGAAGGCGGTAAGTACGATCCTGAATCTCTTCAGTACGCAATCAACATGAAAAAGTTCTCTACATACCGACATACGGCGACCCATAACTTGCTTTAAAGTCATGCTGTAATATTACTTGCTTGCAACTCGGGTTATCATAGTTCTTCCTCAATGGTGCTTGAACCTGAAAGACCTCTAGCAAGCCCGATAAATCACTCCCATTTAATTTCTGTTTCCAAACTTCTGCCTTGCCACTCACCTCACGCAAGAATGCTACAAAGAATAGGAATACCAACAACATCATGAGCGTGACGCAGAATGGGAGTATCAGTTTATGAGGTCGAGATAAGGTGCTCATGTTGCATATTTAATGGACTGGTAGTATGTGGTGGCCTACATACAATCTTCAAAGCTTAATCATGGTGCAACGTTGTGATTGGTACATGATAAGAAGACGGGCATTTGAGGAGAAGACGATCTTGGGCTGATTAGATACGGGAGGTGGGATGCAAGCAGGGGTAAAGGGTATGTATGAATGCAGAAGCTCGCTTGTTATGTTGAGGTCCTGTATACATCACGTGATTTGTTCTTGCTTCTCCTCCTTACCGGACTGGATCACCAAAGGACTGACTTGAAATACGAAAACCAATACTTTTTGGAGTATATGAGCTATCATTTCCAGGATAGAAGAGTCTAAATAGAGTCATTGAGCCTACAGCTTCAGATAATCTATAGAGATTTGCTTTGCGCCTACCAGTGCTCCAATCAAGTCTCGAAACATGCAGAGAACAGTCTTTAGTCTTACGCATTTTTCTGTGGCCATCCCGAAAATTATTTTCCAGCCTCAACGTTTCATGTCTGCTCGAAGCTAAAGCTTGCCTATGTTCAGGCACTCGCTCAATTCAAGTTCAGCATCGCCGTCCTCCTCTCCGATGATCTTAAGGTTCACCAAACCGAGAATTTTGTTTCAGAGAGACGCATTTAATATCTTTGAACGAGACATGCTTATATATCAAGTTCAAGCTCTGAGACTTTATCAAAGAAGAACAAACCATCTGAACAAAGAGCCCTAGAATAAATAAATACAAGTCCAAGAACCGCAGGCAAAGCACTGTAGAACAGAGAACCATAGAATAAAGGCAGAAATATAGACAATGCTAGCAACGTTGTCTTCGAGCTATTATTAGCCGAGGTGCGGCCTTCATACTCCCACGCCTTGTTAACAAACACTAGAGTAGCGGCAAACACTTTTCGAGACTCGGATCGCAGCCTTTTGTCATTCGAACCTTTGGTTTTCGAACTCGAGTCTACGAGCACAAGCCATCCACCAAGATCAATTCAAGTCTCGCAGTCTTTCTAAGGCTTAGGAAAACCCACCAACCCTCGTAGGTACGTAAACAAAAGCTTTATTACGTGTTGTTTCATGCACCATTTTTCCTTTGACTTCACCTTTGAGGATTCGAATCAGGCTGAAAATGACACAACTCCTGACTGGCAAGGCAATAGGAACATGGAAGATCATTCGGCTCTTTCGTCACCAGGCAGTAACAATTCTTCTTTCGTTCTGCCGACTGCGGGATCGTCAACGACTATGTCTACTCTAGCTCAAGGTCTCCCGGGAACTATCACTGTCACAATGTCTTTGGATGCCCATGGAAATCCAATTCTTCAACTCGGAACTAAGACCTTTACCGAATTCCCTAAGCTGTCTGCCGAGCTTCGAGTTAAGGTCTGGAAGTTCACATACCCCGAGCGTCAACAAATCACCCTAGAGCATCTCTGCTATATGTCCGGATCTTGTAATGAGGAAAAGAACAGTGAGTGTTGTTTTGAAATACTCTAAATTGTCGATACTACTATCCTATATTGATGAGGTGACTGACTAGAGGCATAGCTGCTTGGAAGCAAGAAAATATGCAACACTTCCCAGTCGCCCTTCACGTCAATCATGAGAGTCGCAACGAAGTCTTGAGAACCTGTTTGATCATTCATCCTGCCGCCATGGCTATTGCAGTCAATCCTACCATTGGTCTACCAATCTGCGCCCACCGTTCTGACATGTATGCGGTTCAGTTCACGACACTCCTCTACAACGCTGGAGAGTTCCACGACTGTCTCTCGGCCCTAAGGATCTCTCAACCCCGCCTTTTCAACAAGATCACTAAGCTGGAAGTCCGCGACACCCTCACTCAATTCTTCCTGCTAAAGTTGTTCACCGACAATCGTAGATCCAATATAGGAAGCGCAGGCAATACTAGAAAGATATACTGCGGCTCATTCCTGCTCTTCCCGGCTCTGAAGGAGATCACCTTCACCGGAAAGAGTACCGATGGCAATTGGGAAAACTTGATGGTCAAGAAGAGTCTGGATAATCTGAAGGACTGGGTCGTTAGATTCTTGGAGAGTGCCAAGTTGCACTTTAACGATGGTATCGTAAGTTGCTGCGCATTAATTTTTAAAATATTGTTCTAACACTCCGATTCTAGGCTCCAAAGGTTATCTTCCGACCATTCAAGACTGTCCAAGAGGTTCTCGAGGAATAGACCGAATAGCGTCTGTACTGTCTACATCTGTTCCGGCGACGTCATCTGCATTATTTCCATATTGATAGTTGCGAGTCTGTGTTTGGACTTGGGGGAGTCGTTATCCTTGATTACTGCTGTTATATTCTTTTGACAGATGCATTGCACTGAATGGTTGTCATCATTTGGGAAAGCATAGGTCACAGATGTGATGGCGTGTTGAGTCGAGATGAGGTTCTTTTCTGTGTACTTCACGTCGCCGTTATCTGAATTTCGGAAGCTTGTTGTAGGTTATTAATGCATTAATGAACCACACACAACAACAAAATGAAATGTCTCCTGCACTAGCGTCTGTTAAGCGATTGTTGACTTCACGTGATTTATCGGAGATGGCTGATGTCTCCACAACCCCTTTTCCCTCCCAATGATAGAGACTCGTGCTCCTATAACAATGTCAAACTTTTGGGACTTATTCAAAATTCATGTATATGTTCCATTATTCATCATCATAAAATAAGCGCCAAAATTCGCTACAGTCCGAATCCCACAGATCTCAATGCGCCGCCGCGGAGGAAAACTGGCTATTCCTAAAAGCCTGTAGTATAAAGAATTTTCAAGAAGTGGATAAGAGAAAAGCATTACGCCCGAAGCGTGAGGACTATTCAAACTCGATGGTGGAAAACATGGTCTGTTGACCATCATAGGTCCAACTGAGGAGCAGAGTCTAGGAAGAGTCAGCAGAATTTTTTGGTGGACAGCAAGCGAAGCGATGTGTATACCTTTCCAGTAGTATCGATATCTGGATAGGCATGGGTGCCATAGTTGTATGGTACAGAACAGAGTAAATTGCTCTTATTATCACCACAGCTGAAGGGTTTGTAAGCATCGATAGGCTTCTCCGACCACGGACCCAATATGTTTCCCGTAGTTGAATACATCAACCTGAACATGCTGTAGGCGGACATCTCATCATTGAAGACGGAGATCCACGTATTGAGGTGTTTATTCCAGAAAATATCCTAAATTTATATCAGCTACAGTCTTGCTACTAGTACTTGGGTCGGATCCTAAATATACTTACACCAGTGCCGGGACCAAATCCGCCTTCGTTGTACTGAAAAATGTTCGCAGTAGAGTCCAAGGCGCCAGGTGGGTTCTTGGACCATGTCTTCCCATTCCAGAATAAATATTTGGTCTTATCTGCGATCTCCGTTTCACACACACGAGCGACCTTCATACCAAAGGATTTCTCAGGGGCGGCAAACAGGAAAATATCATTTGATCCATCCCGGGCACGCGCCAGTCCAAAATCTCCATAATTCATCTCGTATTTGTACCACAATGCAACGGCTTCTCGTTTGACAGTTGGACCCTCGTTGCCGATAGTGATCTTTGCCAGTGTCGAGTACAGGAAATTTTCGGCATAGGGTAAGATAGTAATGTCAAGGACATTGGAGACAGTGTATCCGCAAGCGCCACCGCAAGCAGAAACAATATTTGTGTTAGGCCAAATTGCATATCGATGGTTGGGCTTGTTTTCCTCGCGAGTCTCGCCATTGATGGGTGATTTACTAGTTGCAAATGGCCACATCTGCTTGACCCCTACGTTTTTGCCAACACCCGTATCAGTGACGTGCATACCGTCCTAATTCCGTTTATTTCAGCCATTTGATTACTGCTATCCAGCACAAAATTGGGTTAAGCTTACCTCACCAGCGATTGCGATCGAGTTTGATGCGAAAGGAAGGAACCCTAATTTTCGAAGAGCATCTGGATTCGACGTTGTTGTGTCTGCAAAGTTCACAATGTGCTTCCCAGAGATGGTTCCCCCCCCTCCACCATCTCTTCGAATTGCCCAGGGAAAGTTTGAAGTCATATTTTGAATGGGTGTTGAACTTTTGATAACAGGGGCGGGTATGACACAGAACGCAAGTGGACCGGCCACAACGAGTTGTGCCAGAGTGAACATATATACTGCCTGCATAACGAGAGACATTCTGTATAATCTTAACATGGAAGATAAAAATGAGAGAATAAGAAGAACAAGCCCCAAAAACAAAATGCGATAAATGAATGTTCGGTGACGAAAAGAAGGTGGCACTGAGGAAGAAGTTCAAAAGCGAGCGAATTTGCCTTTATCTTCACAGCTGTAGATTACCTCAATCGGGATTTACCAAGTGTACCATTTAGAACTACTCACATATAGGTCTGATTTACATTCTTAGCTGTTTGTGAGACGCCGAACTTGAAGGAAGACAGAATGATCGATCGTGCTAAGTTTTCCTATGGCGTCGAAGCTGGCAAGCTGGCCCTGATTTGTAGGAACTCAGGGGCTTAGAGATTCTTAGTGATGAAGCTCACGTTCAGCAAACATTGCCTGGATGTGAGATGTTTCAACCCATTCCCTTTTGAAAGAAGATCCGTCCGATAATTGTTTACCGGCGCACTCTTGGATGCTGACGTTCATCCGACCGAAGAAAATATCTCATTAGAACAGGACCACAGACCCCGACAAGGCCGGAGTATCGGTGGTACTTGCAGCATACTTGCAAGATCAACATCCTCGGACCTAGCGCGTTGCCTTGGTGATTGAAGAGCGAAACATTCTAGTAGAGACTATTTTGCCTTATGCCAGGCTAGTGTCGACCTAGTGCAGACGCGAGTCCCCAATATCGAATGGGCTTAATTGACTTGAGTGGTTAGTGTTCAAATGCCACAAGCGAGACAAGCTCCCGAGCGGTTAATGTAGGGACAGTACCTAGTGAGGGGAACCTCGGCAAGAATAACAACAGCGTGAAGAACTCGTGAAGTGTATCCATCTCTCGCGACTTTCGGGCAAAACGAATATTCTTTCGAACTACGAGAGCAGGAAACACATTCTTACAGCGTAATTACAGCGTAATTAAAACCAGTCCTGGCTCATGGATGCCCTATTGCAACTTTCCAATTCGATTGCTTATCCGAGCGGCCTGTGTTCTTTTCGTACATAGTCATATCAATATCTTCGGAGTGTCCTATCAATAGAATATTGTTCGTCCTCCTCTCGCTACCCACTAAATCCTGTTTTTGGGATCGGGACATTCAATATATTATCGAAAAATTTGCTCGGATCATGCATTGAAGCGTTTTAAACAGACTTTATTTTCTTGAATGTTAGCTAGGATTTGGTCCTGAAAGAGCAGCCTGGTACGCTGTACACGAAGGGATGAAGACGAGTACTGTCAAGACACGTCCATAGATATTGCCTTCATTGTGATCTTGAGCATGGCTTTGGCTTCTCGAACAATCTTCAGGTTTGGTGCTTGGCGATATTTTGATACAAAACCAAGTCCCATCTTCATCCTTCACCTGACTCTGTGAAATTTAATGTGTTGCAATCATGAAAACGTACTTCAAGTGTAAGCAAATGTATGCCTAGATACTCAAGGCCCAAAAATACACCTATGCACAACTTTATTCTAGCACTTGTGGAAATGGCCCTAAGCCAAAAAAGAATGGAAGGCCTACTCACAAACTTGAAGAAGCTTGAACACCAACTTCCGCTGCAGCAGTAGAATACGCAGGACTGCAGGTAGATACACAACATACACTGAATGGATGGTCGGGCCGACTCAGACACCGCGAATGTTTGCCTTTCTTCATCGAGCAGATTCTATACCGGCATCTCCGTGCTTTTGCGCCAGTGTAAAGCTCGATATATGAATATATATCCCGAGGGAAGCTGGGCCCGCAAAATATACCAGCTACTGCCGCTCATTGGTTCCTCGAGAGAAATACGCCTCTCTGCCTCTCTGGAAGTCATGTACTACATAATCTTGAATTTCCACCTTGTAGCCCGGGCTGGATTCGCTCGTCCAAGAGAGACATCCTTGCTTTACTACTGCTCAACTCACGGGAAACATTTGTGACACATGATCCTTTTCAGGCTTGGCGCAGGTCTCCCCGTCGAATGAACAATCTCTGCTTCAACTTTCAAGTACCTGAAGCGGCCACTCGATACCCACTCCAAGATCGCGTCACGCCTTGTCCAAGAAGGCTGAACATCCTAAAAGATGCCTTGACATGCTTCAGAGGAGGATTGAGTGACACCATGATCGATGTACAGGAATAGTGCTATATTCAGATTGCACCAATCAAATCTGATCGGCCTGCCGCCCTTCGCCTTCTCAGCGGCCCCTGTTGTGTGCGCCTGGTACCTGCCATACGGTACTGAGGCGGGTTGATAGGGCCAGAATATCCACAATACGATAGGGGGGGCACTGATAGGAGTACATTAGTATTGGCATCACAGGATTACATCCCACTTTATATCGCGGATTCATTTCTTGGAATGTCGCTGCTCTGGCCGGTCATCTCTGGTGCTGGCTTTGACAGTCCACTATGGCAACCAGTTGTGCAAAAATCAGCAGCAATGAATCGCACGATTGGGATTCCATTAAGGAGATCTTTGCGACGCTATACGTGACAGAGGATCGGCCTCTTCGTGAAGTGCGGGCGATTCTTGACGAGAAATATGGCTTCAAAGCGACGTAAGGGCTATCCTGCCAAACGAAACTCGGCTATCGCATGCTGACGAGACGAAGAGAACGCATGTATAAACGGCGCATAAATCAATGGCACTTTGACAAAAACAATAAGGTACTCGATGGCGACTTTTTAAAATTCTTGGCGTGATTCTGACGAATGATACAGGAGGAGGAGATGCAGTTTCTGGCTCAGAAATCTGCAGTACGAGCCGCTGTTGGGAAACGATCTGCTTTCCGAGTCAGAAATCGCGAGATCACCCAGGCTGCACTAGATCACTACTTCAAGCGGAAGAAGATCTCAAGAATTGGAAGCAAAATGGGTTCATCGGCTGATGTGTCCACGCCTCCACACATTGTGTGCTACACTCCACCAGATACGCCAACGCCCGAGACCTCTGAGAGTTCTTCTCCAGACTTTGCTGCAAGCGATACCCCCAGTACAGGCAGTGCCGAATTGTTAGAGAACTCTCCCCATTCTAATGCCTTACAAGTCGCAAGGTACAGGCCGCCAGATAACAGATATTGGCTTCCTGGAACCCCATGCCATCTGCAGGCTCCCGGCCAGTTCAAGCCTATGGAAGCTCTCTTATCGGCAACGCAAACCTTCTTCTATTCAACGTTGACAACAAACGGAGGCGTTGATGCTTATCATGTTGTCAACCAAACGATATCATGGAACATGAGAAAGTTCTTCATCCTAGCTAATTCTGTTGCATCGCATATGTCAGAGGGCTCATGGAATGAAGCGCAGACAGCGTATGGCCAAGCCCTTGAACATGTCGGCCCAATTCTTAAGGATCGTAATCCGATTCTTTTCGTCTGTCTTTTGCAAATATGCTGCAAGTTCCTCAGTTATGGACAACTGCCAGCGTTACGGCCACTTCTTCAATTGGTACGAGGTATGGCGGCTCACGTACATTCAGTTTCGCATTCCATGTATATCTTGTGTGGAGCTCTGCTGGAATCAATGGACATGCTTGCAGATATCCTAGCTATGGGACTTTATCAAGCGATTGATATTCTGAAGCTCCGTTTGGGCATGGAGCATCCGCAAGCAGGTGCTGTTGCGCGAGGTCTACATACCATCCTGACGATTAGGTGAGAAATCCTGCCCTGAATATTTCCAGAGCCTAGGTTCCGAAATTCGATCCCTCCTCCGAATTTAATACGAAGCATCAAGTATACTGAATTCGTGATGTAGTGAAAATCATGCTAGAGCACTGAAAGTTATTCAGCCAGTCGCCGACTATGAATCTAAGCTCAGCGCCAGCCCAATGGCCGTCGAATCTATGTACCGCATCATCGGATCGCTCATTGCTATGGGAAGCTTTCATCAAGCCGGGGTTTTACTTGAAGAAACACAAGCAATTGTTGACATTCTCGAAGATCAGGAACAAAAGACGCAGCTCATTCTAGGCGCCTTGTCAACAAGAGGAGAACTACTCCGACTTCAACGCGATTCACGAGCGGTTGCTGTGCTTTATGAAGCTCTTGAATTCGCCAAAACTCATACATGGTTGCACAACGGGTCATGGACGCTGAATGCTCGGAAAGCGTTAAAGCTTGCTAAAAACTCTCGGTTTTCAGATGCTACCCTGGAACCTTTCATCTACTGGTTTTGAGAATACATGAATAGGTATGGTGGCGTTACAGGTGGCAATAATTGCGGCGGGACGTATTCGTATCGGATGTGTTTCGCTTTTTAAGAGTGTCTTGATTTGTTTTGTTTTTTTGAGCTGGTATTGAAGCGCGGCGTTCGAAACTGAGCTGCATTGCGCTCGTTTAGTCTAGGAGTTTTTGACTGATCCGTTGGCTCATTAGCGAGGTATTTCATGATGTCTCGGATTTTTGAGTTAGAGGGTTTATGTGAAGATAGAAAGAAGTACGTGACATAGGGAAAAGTGCGAGACGACCAATTAGGGAACTCTCATGGTCGGCAACACCCAGTTCCCTGTTTTCGGCAATTATTCAAAGTATAAAGCATATTTGGTATCCTGCGGTCGGATAAAGGACTTGGTTGGTTATCATTGGCTGAATAAGAGTTTGTGGAGAAAGTCAGCGTCAACCTGCACGGACCAGGGAGATTGACAGCATCGAATATAAACCCATCACTTGAGACACTCACGTCCTCGTCATTGTATGTCTACTACTAATATGTATCATCATTATTGAATTGGCTGAAGGCTCCAAATCCCCGAAGAATAAAGGTGTCAACAAAGTCTCTAACCTTACCGAGCCGAGGCCCGCCCGAGTAAAGGCATCACCAGCATGTTCGATGAACTCTTCGTCCAAGGACTTGCGACCATCCAACGGGACTTGAGAGTCACTGTGGTTGTTGGGTTTCTTTTAAAAATCGTTTTGACTCGAGTGATCACGTCAATCAAATCAAATGTAGCCTTGCGACGCTCGGGGGATGGCAAGACGCCTCCCATTATGCCGTAAGCTCTACCAGGAATAGGCAACATGCTAGCCTTTGCATTCGACACAAAGAGTTTCATTAGTACCATCATGTAGGCATGTTTTATTTTCGCTCGATCATCTGGTATCTGTGTGTCCTTCTTTCTTGCTGACTATATGTCTCATAAAGTTCCCAATTCGGGCCAAATGTACCAGTCCGGATCCGAGTTCTAAACATGAAAGTTCACTTTATTACTGGCTCCGAAAGCATTCTCGCTATTTTCAGAGGTTCTCGGGACTTGAAGACAGCTCCAGCCTCGATTCTCGCCCTCGAAAATGCTTTTGGTAGTCCTGTCAGCACTCGCCACGCATACGGGAGAGACAATACGGGCATATTCACTCAACCGCTCCAAGGAACTAATCCTCTGGAGCCGCATAATCGAGTATTCAACTTAACTCACAAGACTCTTCACTCACATCTGTCGGGAACTGGATTGAATGAACTAGCCACCCGATTCCTGTCCTGTCTAGAGATCGAACTCCTGTCACTGGACATCGGCCATGAGGAATGGACAGCGATCCCGGACTTCTATACCTTGATCAAGAAAACCGTTTTCAAAGCATCAACTACGGCAATGTGTGGACCAAACTTATTTTCCTTGAACCCGGACTTCACTGATGATTTCTGGGAGTTTGATACTCACATCGGGAAGCTATTCAAAAACCTCCCACGGTGGATGATTCCTAAGTCTTTTCAAGTACGTGATAAGCTCATAACGTCCATCACAAAATGGCATGCCTACGCCGAAGAAAATTTTGACAAAAATGACGAGGCGCTGCAGAATGGAGAATGGGAGGAGTTGTATGGCGCAAGACTGATGCGGCAGCGCCATGAGGATTTCACAGGTATCGATGATTTCAATGATGAGGCTTACGCAGCATCTGATTTGGGAATGATCTGGGGGTAAGTGATTACAAGTTCAGGACAGCCAAGTAAACATATACGAATGACGAGAACTAACTATCACAGAGCAAATGCAAATATTGTCCCCATCATTGGATGGTCGATAATTGACACTCTAGTCCGGCCTGAACTCCTTATTCAAGCACGGAAAGAAATAGCAAGCTTGTCCTCGTCATCTGGCAAAGGCGCCGAGGACCTGAACATGCCCAAGCTTCTTGCAAGTCCACTCCTCCAGTCCATCTACAGCGAGGAATTGCGTCTTCGAAATGGTGTCATGATCCAGCGAGTGCCCTTGGTCGACAATTTCAAAGTCGGAGACTGGAAACTTCCCAAGGGCGACATGATCATTGCATCTTCTTGGCACGAACAACGAGATAAGGCTGTCTGGAACGAAGGTCCGGTTAATGGCGAGTTTCATTCCGTGGAGGATTTCTGGGCCGAGCGATTCCTTGTTTACCCAAATGATCCGAATAGTGGACCAGCAAAGCCCGGACGGGACACCAAGCCGAAACCGAAGCTCGCGGTCAAAGACTCAGATAATGTGCCTAAGTACACCACCGACTTCGTAACTGGATCTTATATCCCGTATGGAGGCGGACAGAAGATTTGCCCTGGTCGCTTCTATGCTAAGCAAGAAGCCATCGGAGCCATGTCGCTGATCTTGTCAATGTTTGACATCGAGTTGAAAAATAATGATCTGCCGCAGCCAGACATGGACTACTTTCCTTACGGCGTTGTACCACCTCTGGGACCTTTCCCAGCTCGCATGAGGAGGAGGAAAATGTGACACGTGTGTTTCTACGCATGTGAATTCACCCCGACCTGCTCGCGTTCATCAAGTCTTGGATAAGTTGTACTTTGGAATACTTGTTGAATTTAGTGTACTTAGGATATACTTGCCATTCATTTCAAGTCTATCAAATTGCCATTTTCCTAGGTTGTCTATCATGATATCCATAACTTTATCATTCAATCCCCGAATTAGTGCGCACTTGTTAATTTCGCAACTCCTATCCTATGATAAGGTGAATGATTAGTTGCTCCATAATCATAATCTTCTCTTCCAGAATAGGATCGTATGAACACTCCCATAAAGGACTGCTCGTGTTAATATCATGACCTTTTTCAGCTAGCGCATCAGCACGGTGCCACGGTATGTCAATTTGAGGCAATAGACTGCATCGGATAGATCGAAAGCAGATAGTCTAGACCCGGAAGTGTAGATACTAGGGAATAATTAAATACGTATCTTGCTCTTGAAACATATCTTGGTCACAAGAAATGTGTGCAATCGAGGCACGAGGTGGAACCATTTCTTCGTCCAATATGACCATATTGGACTATTTGTTCTATACAGAGTTGGGACAAGTCCGACAAGACGATAAATCTGTCTTTGGACTCTTGCCTGACCATGGGGTAGAGCTGCCCTAGGAAAGTGACAGTGGCGAGAGCCTCTTGGATATTATATTGATGCATCATGACGTTACAGGCATTAAGTTTGTCTTGAACCGCCGCGGCACAAGCCTCTCTGCAGTTAACTGGTACGCACATGGAAAATCCATTGTTTCCTTTCCCAATGCTTCAAGATAGTTACGAGGCATGTCTTATACTACTTACGAGCTGAAACCGATCATTGATAATCATTGCGTGTAGGGAGCGTCTTCTCTATCTGTGCTCTTCATATTTTATCAATGGAAATACGGTTCTTCGAATCCTTCAAGGGGTTTTAGTGGCCGGTGGTAGTCTGGACAGTCGACAAGGCGATTTTGGAGAGACCGCTTTACATAAATTTGCCAGGTGCAGATTTGTCTATGGCGTCAAACAATTCTGATAGATAGTAGAGCGGATGTACTCGGAATTCGAAGCGACGGACGTCGGAGAGACCATCTTGATGACTTTGCTATCAAGGTACCTAAGCATGGGGGAAATTTCTCGATTGTTGATCCCGGCTATAGTGTCAAAATTGAAGGTCTTCCGGGATCTGTAAAGAGGATTTCGTTGCACAGTCAAGATCCCGAATTTTACTTCGCTAGAGCCACATCCCTACAAATCGCAGCCACAGACAACGATTACGAAATCACCAAATTACTTATTGAACATGGAGTAAGTGTTTTTGCCCTGGACAGTCGTGGAAGGACTCCTCTAGGCCGAATCCTGGATGTAAGTGTCCGATCACTGAAACATTTCAGAAGCACACAAACAAGAGAAACCATGGTAGATTACTCAAGCAATCTCCCAGTATACCACGAACAGATTTGTATAGATCTTGGTACGGAGATGCAGAAGCAAGGTTACAACTTCTCTACCGAGATCTTACACAATATAGAGCCCATTTCCAATGTCTGAAAGCGTTTTTGACACATTGCTAACCACCCTCATAGCCAGATCACATCGGCAAGCCATCACAGTCATTTTTGGAGATCGCGACTATTTGCAGGATGGCATCATTGTACGGATTCCTGAAGGCTGAATTGTCATGGTTTGGGAAGAGGACACAGCATACATATCCGAGCGCGACACCATTCACGTCCGGTGAAGGGAACCCAAAGTCCTGAAATGGTTATGCGACTCTCAAGAATTGCGAGAACTAAAATCCCAGAGCAATTCCGTGACTATCAGGAACTACTTCACTAGATTTCTAGAAGGATCCCGTGACATTTAACAATCAAGCGGTACAAAAGTGCTACAGCAGTGCCGTGACATTCCAGAATGACAATCAAAGTCCCAGAATATCTTCGTGACTCTAAAGCATGGTAAAATTGAACCTACAGAAATACTAAACGACACTGAATATTCACTATTGTAAGTCTCATGACTATTTCGCACCTTTTGAAGAATCAATAGAGCGGATTTATAAGAATAAGTTTGTAACATTGGAAAACCACCAGTGTTAAGTCCTGAGAAGATTTCTTGACTCTCAGAAATAAGAATAAATAGATGGTGAAGGTGCTAGGAGAGTATGTTCCAAGGCTACTAATGTAACCCATTAAATTCGTATCGTGATTTGTTTCGGTTACCCCTCTGTGGGAAGTCACATAACATATCTATGACCTTGTATCTCAAGCGTGCTCTCATTGAGCGTTGAGGAAGTTACTCAGTCTAGAATATTGTATTTTTTCTCAGCATTGGTAGTAGGGTCAGATCTTGCTCTGCTCGCCAAGCAGCGACATGTTTTTCTGGAGATGGGCATATTTTCTCCCCCAGAAGCTTGACTGTGTCTTCTGCTACTTGCATACTAATAATTCATAACTCATGATTTCATTCGTTTGGGTATCCAATACACTCCATCCTCAAACTTCAGTCTCAATTCCATTCCCCTTCTCCTCATGTTCAAAAACGCCCTTAACCTTACTCTTCCCATGCCTCACTTTTTCCAAAGCCCAATCTGCAGTCCGCGCCCCCTTCCACTGCATAATCCCGCGATGTTTCCTATGCAGCTGTTTATGATGCGCTTTATAGTCACTCATTTGACCTCTGGCTCCTCTCTCTCCATCTTCCGAGTCGTTCTCGCCTAAAAGACTAGAAGCTCGTGCTTTTATTTTATTAATGATACCTCTACCACCATCAGAACCCTCACCATCACTGTCTTGGTTGGTGTGTGGCTTGAGGTGTTTACTCGTATCTTGTGTAGTGGAGTCGGAGTCGCTGTCACTGTCGCTATTTGAGTCGCCTTCGCTGTCAGATTGGCACTCGTCGTTGACGGTGTCGAGAACCTCCATCACGTTGTGCATATCTCCATTCTTTCCACTGTGGGCGTGGTTTTTATGGTATCCCGAGAGCCCGCGCCAGAATTTGATTGTTAGCTCGATCTCGCCTAGAGGTTTCTCTCCGTCTAGGCCTTGGTAATCGGAGCATGTTGTGGCTTTCTTAAAATTCTCCTTTCCTCCTTTCCAAACCGTGAATTTCAGAGTTCTCTCTTCTTCATCAGGGATATCTCGCAGCCAGAAGACTGCAAAGGCTGCCGTAGAGTCCGTTCCTATCTGAGACTTGCGGAATTCCACTACCAGCGGCGTCGCATACCGTTTTGTGCAAGCAAGGAAGTCTGATTTTTTCGAGCCCTTGTATCTCCATTCCCCGTCCTCGGATACCATCTTGACCTTTGCAATATTAGATCGCAGTTTGATCCGGTGTGAGCTTATATCCTGTGGAAGATTTATCGGCCTGATAGGTGATTGAATCTCGAGGGTTCCAATATCCCAGCCCAGAAGCTCACGCGAGAGTTGTAACTCAACACTTCTGAACATCATAGATATCCGGGCCCGGCCATATCCTACTCCTCCAACCAGCGGGAATACGTCCATCACTTGGCTTCGATCTTTAAACAGCTTCTCAAGCGGAAGATACACGATACCCAGAAGAGCGTCATTTTCTCGTTCCCTGCTATCTCGGACACTTATCATGACCTCAGCAGTTCTCCAGTCTCGGATAAACCTTTCCGTCCCAGCGTTGAAAAAAGGCTTAGCGTTCTTCGGCTTTGTCCGTGTCATGTAGATCTTTTTGTGATTGAGAATAATGGTACAGTAACTGCTCGGCATATCCATCCCTTCTTCGTTCTCGCTCTCTTGCTCGTCGTCATTTCCCTTCGTTTGCTTCTGCATCTGTTCGATTTCAAGACCAGTGATGTTGTGTATTTGCACAGAAAGTATCCCGCTAAGATGACCAGAGTCTGGTGGTGCGGAGCAAATCATTGCATCCTCTTTCTCTTTGTAATCCTGAGCCTTTTGCTGATTGATCTCCTTGCACTCGTCGTGAGCTGTGGCTTCGCGAAGCTTTCGCTCCGCCACTTCGGAAACATTCTGTTTCAATTCATCTTTTGACGTGATTTGCTTGTCGACCGTCTGCTTGGCGAGCTGCTGGTCAGTGATTGGGGTCTTTGAGAAATATCCCACAGACCATGTAAGAGTCCCGGGCATGTTCTCCCCAGTATCTTGCCCCTTGAACCGGTCTTCTCTTTCGGAGATCTTGTTCTTCGTACTCGGGGAGTGCATCAACTGCTTCAAATCAACTTCCACTCTCCCAAGATCATCATCTGCCGTGAGCCTATCAGAATCCCAGAGTTGGATACGGAGCTTCTCTTCGGCATCAATTTCTTGTGGAGACACGAGTATGTACGCCCACTCGTGCCAATTTGGCTCTTGGTCCTCTTTGATAATTCTGGTCGACGACATTGTCTTCCCAAATTTCCCCCACGAACAAGTTATGTAGGAGTCGCTCGATCCAGCCAGCGGGCCTATACCTCCGTCGCCTTCCTTGAATCCTCTGGCTTTCTTGATTAGTACGCAGATAACACCACGGCTAACGGTATCTTTCTTGAAATCGTCTCCAACCAGCATGTCTTTCAGGTCTAGTGTCAAGCTCCTTGGTGCCACATATTCGGCAAGTGCTGCATCGATTGAAGACTGTACGAAAGACGATATTAAGGGCACATTCATCAGGTTGGGCAGGTGCTTCGAGAGAGGGACGCAAGAGAGGTCTGCTCGAGGCTGGCCAAGGAATGTCAAAGTGCAAAGGCTGAAGAAAGGAGGGTCGGGAGTGAGTTGCAGCCTCAACCTGACAGTCCCAATGATCCCTCGAAGCTCGACCCAAACTGGCACAAAGATTCCGCCAGGTAGGTAAAACTTCAAGTACAAATGTGCGTTTTTCATCTTACTTTTCAGTGACTTACCGGAAGATCGTGCTCTGTAAGCAAAGGCAAGCTCCATGTTCACAAAATCTCCCTGTTCAGCTTCCATGCCTTCGCGAATGGCCTGCTGGTCTTCTTCCTCCTGCTTCTTATCTTCTGCCCATTGGCGCTCTTGTTCGGTTTGAGGCTTATCGTCGTTGGCATCTTCTTCTTGGCCCTCACCAGGGGTCGTGCGATCATTCTGCTCATCGTTGCTGGCTTTCTTCAAATTTCCCTCGTTATCAACAGTCTGACCCGCAGCACCTGTAGGTAGCCACCGTATTCCTAGAATTCTGATCGCCTCGCTTCCCTGACCGATGTCGTCGATGGACACCATTCTGACTACTTTTGGTAGTGAGGCTTGCATGACATCTTCTAACATGTCCACTACGCCGGCAAAGAGGTCGGGATTTATGAGCGGCCATACTGAGCTGAGAAGACTATTCATCCACGCCACTGATTCCGGAAGCTTTCCGGTAGAGTTGTTAAGCTTGAACTCGTCCTCTCTCGCGGCATCCCATAATTCGTCTTGCCAGATTTCCTGCACCTTGTTTGCGAGCCAACCCCGTATGCCAAGTATTGCCGCAAAACCAGCTCCCAAAGCAATAAAAATCGAAATGGCAAGTGGCACAAAAACCCTCCGCGGGCTGGCTTCTTGACGCTCCGTCCAGCTGAGCATCGAAGGCTTGCTTGAGGAGCCTTGAACAGAGGTCGTTGTCAAGAAAAGAACAGTCAGAACAACCGAAGAGGCAAGAAGCACGACAACACCTATACCAATACTGAAAGCAAATTGATACGTTCGTATCAATTCCGCATTTGCATCATCAAAGCTTGGTGGTGGAAAGACCTTTTGCATCCCCTCGAAATCGTCTTGTAGCTCGTCCTCCTCCAGGTTTAACTGACTCCTTGACTTGGAGGCACCACTTAATCCTGTTGCGGATTTGTGATTGTTGCCAGGAGTAGGTACATTCTCTGGCGCCCGCCTCAGATCTTTATCTGTCTGGTCTCGAATGATCAAGGGAAGATGTGTGACAGGATCCGTGACTTCTCTTCCTCCATCATCTCTTTTATTGTGCTTCATCTCCTTCCTCTTCTGCTTCGCATCCATGGTTCCGGAGGCTTTCTCTGTCGCAGACAATTCTTTGGCCTTTTTCTTTCCATCCTTACCGTCCTTGCCGTCCTTGCTGTCTCCTTTCCCAGATCCATTTTCATTTTCTTGATATGTTTCCGCAGCCCCGTCGTTATTGGTCCTGGGTACAAGAGCGATCTCATCATCCTGCCCATGGTCACTAACCTCCGTGTCTGTCGTATGTCGATTTCCAGTCGGGTATGGATCACCCCCAGGATGCTTTTTGTCCTCATCCTTGACAATTGACTTTATGGAATTGAGGACGCGCTTCGCCTTAGAGTCATCTTCCTGGGTGTGCTGTGCTTCCTCCGCACTATTCTGCTGCTCGTCAAGTTCATGCCGATGCTCACGGTATTTTTGTATAGTAGGGATTGGCTGATTCTTGGAGTATGGAGCTCTGTAATTTGTTCTAGCAGTATCTTCGTCGAAATCTGCAGAGTCAGGCATCTCGTTGTTTGTTGAAGCGTGTTAAAAAGGAGCAGTCCTAGCTGTGAGTGATTCTCTTAAGAGATGTTAGAAATACAATGACTTGTACCATGGGAACCGCCAGAATGATTAATTGAAAAATGGTTCAACTGAGTATTCTAGTCCTACCTTTTCGATGGCCATGCCCATCCCCGCATATTGATAGGATTTCCAAGAGGTAAAACTTGCGGGCAGCGTCGAACTTCCAGGTTCAACAGGGCACACGACGTCAGAATACGCGTCACAATTGGGATTTGCTTGGCGGGACGATCACCTGACCCAAACCTTCCTACCTTTAGTATTCCAGTCAATGAAAACAATGATGTTGTGGTCTGATTAAACTGACTCGTATTGACTTTGTTTGGATGTTCATCTGAGTCAAACTAACCCTTCTAATATACATAGTATGGGGATCTGAAAATCCCTTTCCTTGTAGCAACCCTAGGTTACAGGGCTTATCACGGGACAGGAGATATCACGGGACAGGAGATGTCACGGGACAGGGACAGATACTTAGTGTCTATTAGTTATTATCACTTAGATAGCTCCTCGTACTATAGTATTTAGAAGAATCAAGACTTTTACCACATATATATCTCGGACGCCCTCTAATATAGTAGTAATTCCAAGTTTATAAGGTAAAATTAAGTCTCTAAACTACGATCCCCTTATATAAAGGACCTTTTATAGCCCTTTCTTACCCCGGAACCCCTGCGATAAACCGGAGACTTATAGAGGTTTACTAGTAGTATTACTCTATATACTACTATATCAGAGGCTCTAATACTAAAGGGAGGGCTAATCACTTAAGAGATTACTAGGGGAGATTTTTATCTTTAATACCCGAATCAGAGCAATTTATACAGATATCTTTTGCCGGTCTATCTATATCCCCTGTTTAAGAATACTAAGAGATACTATAGTAGTTATTATCTAAACCTAGTCCTTTCCTTACTATACCGCGTAACTCCCGATTAATATAATAAGAACTAGCTACTAAGAAAGTACTAGTTATACTAATACGAATTGCGTCCTGAAGTTAACGCTAACGTATATCCCTACTTATCGATTTATAAATAATCCGAGACTAAGCCTTTCCTGAGCTAGCTGTTCCGGCTATAGCTTTCTATCAAAGATAGAGCTCTCTAGCTAATTAGTTATCGTAATTATCGGAGTCTCTCTTATTTAGATAGTTTATTTTACTAAATTATAAAACCTTACCTAGTGTTAAGGAATTAGCGAGATAACTATAAGAGAGGTTTATCCTATTTATATTATCGTTAGCTATAGCTATAGCGCTAGTTTATATTAAGAATAAGTGGAAGAGTAATACTATCTTTATCTAGGTATTATAAGAGGATATAGAGGACAGAGGTAATAAGCACTTAGTTAGATTAATCCTCTTACTAATTCTGAGATAAGCTAGAGCTTTAGTCCGCACTCTAGACTCTGATATTCTTACTAACTTAAAAGATAAGGCTATTAGAGCGATTAGTACTCTAGGAATAATAGCCCTTAAGTTAATAGTATCCTTTAATACTTTCTTAACTTAGTTCTAAGCCGGTCCCCTAGAAGCTAAGATAACTATATATATATCTTTTATACTAGTAGTACTAAGACTGTTAATCTCTCGCACCCTAGCGCCTATCCGACCCTTTATTAAGACAGAAATTCCTCTTCTAAATCACTGCTACTATAACCTTATATACGATAATAATACGCCTGATATAGGAGATAGAGAAGACTCGGACCCCTAAGACTCAAGGAGACTATAGTAGGATAATAGGCCACGCGTGCCTAATACCTAATACCGACGACTTCGCCTATAGGATATAGGATAATTTAATAGTACTACTTCTATTATAGGCTATATCGCAATACTTAATATAATAGTAGCTTATTACGAAGAGGATATAGTCCTTAAGGTCCTACTAATTTATATAAAGAATAAGGCTATTATTTAGCTTAATACCTTATCTCTAGAGATTACTAGCTTTATAGCTCAGAGCTTAGAAGAATAGAAATATTAACTCTTACTCTAATTCCATACGAATCCAAGTGTAGCAGTCCGGAAGGCTAACGCCTTAAGATACTCTTTTAAGAATAAGAGCGAGTTATCCTTAAGATAATTCTTAGATAATAAATATAATCTCTATATCGAGGTAAGAGAGATAAACTAAGACCTTATTATCCGACGAATACACTAAGCCTTAGATCTAAGCCTAGCTGCGAGTATACTATTATAGGACTATAGTAATATAGTAAACGAGTTTAAGTCAAAAATCTATAATACGAAGAACTAGGTAAAGGAAGCTTACTTATAGATCTAGTCACGTATCGACGAGTAAACTAAGGAGATATAGAAGTTATAACGATTAGTAATAGATAATTCGCACCGCTAAGGTATTAGGCGAGACAGAGACCCTCGAAGCGAATAATAGAGTTAAGTACTAATAGTACTAATAGTATAGTATCTGATAATAATAGCGCCTACTTAACTCTTAACTCTCTATTCGCGACCTTAGATACTACTAGTAAAATATACTAAATTCAGAAGAAAGTAATAATAAGAGAAGAAGAGGGATAAGGCTATCGAGTTAACTATATTAGTACTAGCCTCCGCACCGACTGCTCGGCGTAACGTAAGATAACCTTATTAGAACTAGCTGCTATACTAGTACTAACCTCAAGTACTTAAAATAATAAACTAGCTCTAGTACTCTCTTTAGTATCTACTAATAACTAGAACCTTTAATAAGTATAATACGTACTATTCGTAACTACCTATTATATTAAACTATTCTAATAACGATTTCATATATTAGCCTAACTGAGATTACGACTCGGAAGATAACGAATCGCCCGAAACCTTAAGTCTTTTCCTATCCGCGGACTCGGGAAAGGTTTATCGCGAGACCTAGGGGAGGTCCTCTTGTAGCTTTATTCTTACTTAAACTCTATTTTAGTAATATTATTAGTTTTTAATAAGCTTTCTTTAGCGCTATTCTTAATGAAATATATAAAAAATATAGATTAAACTTAAACTAAGAAACTATTATTCTTATCTATTATACCTACTTATATATCCCTTTCTTATAAAGACGCAGAAGAAGAGGACTTTATTCTAGTTAAGAACCCTTCTGTTATAATCTTACTTATTGCCTCGGAAAGAGACGTATTAATCTCTTATCCTTATACTATAAAGACCCCGGACCTATAACCTTAGGAGTCGAAGGATAAGATATCTATCTTCCTAAATAATACTTCTTTTATAGCTAATATATATACTAGAATCTAAATATTAAGTAAGAATAACTTTCCGATAGAAGCTATTACTAATACTACTTCGCTTATTAGATTAATTAATAAGCTAAGTCTAGCGTAGTACTTCCCTTCCGTAAGGACTCGACGTAGAATAGATAGCTTATAAGTTAATCTTTCTAGTATAAGTTCAGGTCCTACTATTTCCGATTACGTCGAGATAGCTATCTTATATAGGATAATCTCTAGTAAAGGACTTCTATAGTTTCCTATATACTACTATTATATTATACTAAAGATACTAGGAGGAATTCTTCTTAAGCTCGACTTTTTCTCGGAAAATAAACTTAACTTTAGATAAGAGTTATTAGGGAAGCTATACTATCTATAAGTAGGAGATAGTAATAACTATATACTCCTTAAGATAACTAAAGTAGCGAAGACTATAGATTCTGCCCCGAAGCGTACTAATATCTACTTTCTATAGATAATAATAATATAACTAAGGGAGGGAATTAATTTACTTATTATATACTACTTACTATCTAAACGTTAAGATAGGTATATAGTATATCCTTATCCTTAAGTCGATATATCACTTAGTAAATTCAGTTTAATAGTTAACGCTATTACTATAGGCCTCCTTATATCTATTCTATTCGCTAATCTAAGGGGGACACTTATCTATCTACGATATAGATAGATATTAGGGATACTCGAATAATATATACCTAAAATTAAAAACTATCTAGTACTACTAAACTTAGTTAGTATTTACGAAAGATAACCCTTTATAGAGGAGGAGCTAGAAGGGAGGTACCTAGCTAGTACTCCGTTTTTAATTAGACCCCTTCCCGAAGATATAGTAGAACCGGATATATTAAATGCCTTTAGACTAGATATTAAGGTTAAGATTCAGGATATTCTTTACTAGTATATATCCCTATTCTGCTATAAACTCGGACAGTTTAATAACAGAATTAATATACTTATATTATTTAAGAAAGGTATCGAGATTAATAACTTGAAAAGAGTATTATTCCTATAATCCTAAAGAGATAAGGTAGAGATAGATAAAATCTTAGATCTAATAAGAGCTAATAGCTCCCTAGTACTAGTACTCCTCGGATAACTTTCACTAGCTTTAGCTCTAGTATTTATTATCTATAGAAACGGAAAGCTAAGAGTTATAATCGATCTCAGAAAAGTTAATATAAAGTTAATACTTAATATATATCTATTACCTAAGGCTAATGACATCTTATCTGCTATAAGTAGAGTAACGATTTTCTCTAGTATCGACCTTACTAAATCCTTCTTCTAATAGCCTTTAGAGCTAGTAGACTAATAGAAGATAGCGTTAGTTACTATATATAAGGGATATGAAATGCTTATTATTATAATAATAAGTCTAGCGATAACTCTAGTATTCTTCTAAGTATATATAGAGAATCTATTTTACTAATACCTTTAGAAATTCGTTATTATTTATATCGATAATATAATTATCTTTTCTACTACCTCGGAATAATATATAAAGGACCTAGATCTGGCGCTTACCTTACTAGAGGACGCCGGAGTTATACTAGCTCTAGGAAAATACTACTTCGCTTAGCTATCTATTAAGGCACTAAGATATAAAGTATCTAGATTAGAGCTAAATACCCTAGAGGAGAAGATAGAAGTAGTATAATCTTAGGAATTTCTAAGAACCTTATCTTAATTAGAGAAAGCGCTAGGATTTTTCAGGTACTATCGCAAATTTATATTATACTACGTAGCTATCTCCTTATTATTATTAGAGCTTAAGATAATCGGATTCAGGAATATACTACGAGAGGGAGTAAGATAAGGTAACTATACTAAAGCGATACTTATTTCGCTTCCCTAACTAAGATATAAAGAATATACTAATTTGACTTAGTCTTAGAAAGCTAAATATTATAAAGATACTAAATTATACTCTAAGTAATATATAGATAACCTACTATATAGGTCTAAACTAGTATTCGATATATTAAAAGACTAGCTTACTTTAGCGCTAATCCTTAAATTCCCTGACTTTAGATAAGACTTTATACTTTATATTAATAGTTCTAAGGAATTTAGGTATAGCGTAGCTCTTCACTAGATAGATACTACTAATAGGGTAGAAAAGCTAGTCCTATTTCTATCTAAGTCCTTATCTATAGTAGAAATAAATTACTAGCCTACTGAGCTAGAGATAAGCGTACTAGTATAAGCGCTAGAGAAGTTACTATAATATCTTAATAGTGTAAATTTTATTATCTATACAGATTATTAAGTAATATTATCCTGCTTTAAGGATCGTCTGCGTAAGAAGAGTACTAGATTAGATAATTAGTTTCTCTTCTTAGTAAAATATACATATAAGATAAATATAATCTATAGAGCTAGGAAGATATACTTAAACGCAGATACCTTAAGCTAGCTATAGCGCTAACTACCCTAAGAAGTAGAGGTATAAGGAATATCAAATATAGTATATAATTCAATAAACAGAGATATCTTAGTCCTAAAGGTATTATATTACCTAGTGTAAGATAACGAGATAGTTATATATTCTATCTTAGTATATATAGATAAATAATTAGTAGTATCTATCTTATACTAGCTTTCGACAGATAGGACTTTTGGATAGCTTTACTATAAGATGAAGATAAACTACTATAAGTCTCCTCGGAATAAATATATATCTACTTTTAAGTTATTTCGATTCGATACCAGAATAAAATTACTTTTCTTTTATAACTCTAATAAGGTTAAGCGCTTATATATACCTGAAAAGTCAATTAGAAAGATTCTTATTATCGCCTACGATAATCGGGTATATGTAGAAGTATAAAGAATATATGATTTTCTAAAGGATAAGGTATTTATATATAAGATATAGTATATAGTTTAATTATACGCAGTATCCTATCCTACTTATCGAATAGCGAAACTAGGCAGAAGCTTACCTAGCGATATACTTATACTAATTCCGCCTCTACTTACTTAACTCTATACGTTCTATATAGACTTAATTATAGGATTCCTAAATTCTAAAGAAAGATACGACTCGGTCTTACTATTTATAGACTAGATTATAAAATAGATTAAGGTTATTATTAGATATAAGGATTAGGGGGCCGAAGACTAGGCTAAAGCCTATTATAAGGACACGTACGCGGATTTAGGAGTACTAGAAAGGATAATATTAGATTAAGATATATGATTTACTAGCGGTTTTTAGGGAGATATATATAGTTTCGCTAATATTAGCTTAGCCTTTACTATAGCGAATAACCCTAAAGCAGATAGTTAATCAGAATAGTCTAATTAAATATTTATCTACGCTTTACGCTATATTATTACTAAACGTTTCGATTAGTCTAATTAGAAAGGTTTTATACTAGCTATATCTTTTATCCTTAATACTTTAGAAAACACTTCTATTAGGTTTATACCTTACGAACTAAGATTTAGATAAAAACCCTGATCCCCTTTCTCTTTTACTAATTATATTACTACTTACGTATTTACTATAAAGGAAGGGCAGGACTTTATACGAAACTATTAAGCCTTATTTCAGGACGCGATAGAGTTAGTCGTATTAGTATAATCTCGTATGAAACTTGCCTTTAATAAGAGCCGGATACTAGTATTACTAGAGCTAGGGACTGAAGTTTATATCAGACTTACTAAAGGGATAGACTCTAGTTATAGACTCTTATAAAACTAGACTAAGTTATCTTTTATTAAGTTAGGACTATATAAGATTATCAGACGAATAAACCCTTTAGCTTACGAATTAGATCTGCCTGAATAGATAAGTATATACTTAGTAGTCTTAATCGAGCACTTAGAATCAGTAGTACTTGACTTATATCATAAGATAGCGCTTAAACCGGGTCCTATATATAACGAAGATAGCACCGAATATTATATTATCGAGAAGATACTATGTAAGGAACTAAGAAAATAACCCGGGGATAGGATAAGGAAAGTGTATTATAAAGTTAAGTATTTAAGCTATTATATAACTTCTTAGGAACCTGCTTTAGTATTAAAGGAAGACGTGCCGAATCTAGTATCTAAATTCGAGCGTTCCTTAGTATACTAATAATAAGTCGTCTACGTGACGCATATTTTAGTAAATTAGCCTTATTAATATTCACGCCCTACTATTACCTTATTTACTTACTTAAGCTTCTTCTTATCTAGCTTACGCATATAAAATTCTATTAATAATAATCTTGCTATTATATATCGACTCTCTCGCTATTAACTCTATATTAACTACGATAAGAGTCTACCTTATAGATTACTCCTTCGACTGAATATAGCGACTAATAATAATATATTAAGAACTCTTAAATCCCTTACTCTATTATCCCTAGTATACTCGTTATCTTCTCTCACTCGACTGATTCGTCGAAGTAATATTCCATAAGTCTTTTAAGGTCTTCGAGATAGATTACTTTATCTCAATATTAAGAGAAACGAATATAGTTTAAGGTATAAGATAAGTAGTATTATTAGAGTTACTTAAGATATCCCCTCTAACCTTACTATATAGAGCAGAGAGTTAGATAACCCTTACGAGTATACTAACTTAAATAGTAACCTCTTATAGGGACTCTAATAACTGTTTATACTCTATTACGAAGCTCCTAAGGATAGAATATATTATGAAAACTAGTTATACTTATACTTACTACATTAGAATAATAAGGAATCAGTCCTAGTTATCGAACGCCCCTAAGGTAACGTTTATGTTCTAACTAGTATATATCCCGGGGACTATCTAATCAGCGTAGCTTATTATAATATAGTAATAGGTAATCTTTTTAAATAGTTCCTAGCTAACTTTTTACTAATTAAAATTAATTGATACTTATACTCTTAGCGAGTCGCCTTCGGAGACGCCTTCCGCCTACGCCTTACTATAAGTAACTTCCCTCTGAATAGTCTTATAACTCCCGATTTCAGAATCAGATATATTATCTATCCTAACAGAGATATTATAGTTCTCGGAAGCTAGAAGTTTAAAGCTACTAATATTACAGAGGAGATATAGTATAATTAGTACTACTATTTCATGGAAATTATTACTTAAGGATATCTTAGAAATAAACTCTATATAATTCTTTAAGAACTATAAGAGCTAAAGATATAGAAGAAGATACGATAAAAGAGATTAAAGGAGACTAGAATAATTAAACTTATTAAGGAGTATAAAGAGAAGATATAGATAAGTAGGAAAGTATTTTAACTAATTAGTACTTCCTTAGTATTCGATAGTTTATATTAGACCTTATCTCTATTAGTTAAGACTAAGGAGGATATTAGTATTATCATAAGACGTAGAACTAATAGATAATTCATTCTTAATAACGCGCTAATAAGAAGGCACGATAGTTTAAAGCTAAGCTTTAAAATATTCCTATAAGCTATAGCTTCCGCTATAATATATTATAGCGTATATATTTCACTTATAGTAGAGACAGAGCGTATATATAAATCAATAGAAGACTTCCTCTATATACTCGACTAATCTCTATTAGATAGGGACCGGGCTAACTACGTACTATATCTTCTTTAAATATTATATAATAGACGTTCCTTAATAATTCAAGCTTACGCGGATACTAAAGTAATTATCGAAGAATATTTTCGCGCGCTTTAAGACGTACTAAACCCTATCGCTATTCTAGACGCCTTACTAACTACGTTAATTAGTACGTCTTATAGATCTATAATCGCACTGCTAAGCGAGGTCATATATACTATTACGCTAGAGACGGTCGGGCTAGTATAAATCTTACGCCTAGTAGTACTAGATATAGTTATAAGTATAATAGCTCTTCTAAGAATTAATATTAATAGACCGGGCTATAATACGGAATTTATACTGAAATTAGCTTATTAAGCACCTTTCCGCGACTTAGATCTAATGATTATAACATCGGGAATTTTATTTTATATCTTAAGATATCTCCTAATACTATATACGCTTAAGCTACAATAAGTACCTATCGTAAGTAATAAGATAAAGGACCTTATATTCTTACGTGAACATTTAAACGCACGTAGCCTAATTTTCTAGAGCGAGATTAAAAGTAGTATAATAGTATATTAATAGTTATTAGATTAAAATTCGTATTTAATTAAGCCTTATATTAATACTAGAAATATAACGAATCTGATTATATTATCTCTAGATTACGATATCTAATCTAAATTACTAGTAACGCTTATTAATAATATAGAAGAAGACTTAGTTATAGTAAATACTAAGGGCGGACAAAAGTTAAAGAGAACCTAGGAGACTGATATTATAAAACTAAACGATAGCGCCCCGAAGCGGTATAAATCCTTTATCTTTACTCTATTATAACTTCTAATATATTAACCTTTAAAGCTAGGATACTACTAGAGAGTTATAGACCTAATTAAGAATAGAATACTATTCCTAAGGAAATTGATAAGTATATAAGGGCTACCTCGTATCGCTAGTAACTCAGAAATAATATATACTATTAAAGACTTAGTTAATAGAGAGAACTAGGGTAATACTATAAATAGCTGCTTTTTTAGTACTATAGTACCGGATATAGACCCTTAACTATACGAGCTAAGATACTCCTACCTAAAGAGAAAGCTAATAAGTATAGCCTTACTAACTATATAGACTACTAACCTTACGGAAGATAGTAATAATAACCTTACTATATTACTAATACCTATAAGATCCTTTACTAAAGGAAAGTCTAGAGTAGTAATTAAGTTCATAAAGAAACTAGCTGCAGAAAAGTCTTCCTTAAAGAAGATAGTAGGAGTATTAGCTAAAAAGAGTAACGATAGTATAGAGGATATGACTTTAATTCTATAGATTATAACGAGGTTATATTTCAAAGAAGACGTTCTAGACTCGTCGGGAGAGAGCGGCGAAGATAATTACTAAAAATTCTTTTTTTATCTCTAAGGATAGAGTTTTTTTCTATCTAAGGGGGGGAGATATCATAGGATAGGAGATATTACGGGATAGGAGATATCACGGGACAGGGATAGATACTTAGTGTCTATTAGTTATTATCACTTAGATAGCTCCTTATACTATAGTATTTAGAAGAATCAAGACTTTTACCACATATACATCTCGGACGCCCTCTAACAGGGCTTGAGCTACTATTAGGGTTCTCATGCTTCTCTCTCAGAGCTTGCCTCTCCCATAGTATAGAAATCAAGTCACTTCTTCCTCTCTTTTTATCGACCCTCAAGGTACTTACTTGCCTTGCTAAAATTAGAGCAAATGGCGTGCCCTACAAGTTTTGGTTTTCTTGTTTTGTTGTGCCAAAGTCTGATTTCTGCTCACCCCAGCTTAATCTTAGGTGTAAGTATATGTAGTACCTGAATATTAGAATATTTCAGCTCGAGCTGGTAGGATATGGCTCCACTCATTAGTGTGTGAAAATAAGCCTTGCAACTTGTCGCCATGGAGCATCTGGAACTGCTGCTGTTATTTTTCATCCGCTAAGCGAGCAATTAGCCCAGTTACACGACATATGATTTCTTAGAGTTGAGCAATGAACAAGCTTTTTTCGTGCCATAATCTGGAATCTCATGTTAGAGATACCTGTACCTTTGTACGATTCTAGAAATTTTATCTGATCGGTCCTATTGGGCGGCCGGCCGGCCGGCCGTCGAATAGCTCCCGCGCCATGCAAGCGAATGTAAAAAGTCCGAAAGCAACATACATTCAAATTTCTTGCTCACCCGCTTGTCCCAACGTCCAGTAAGATAGGGAGGAAATTCCATTGGCGTGTCGGCCACTCGTTTTCTTTGCCTATCGAAGTGCCTGTATCAAGTACTTGGTTGTTAGGACTGGGTTGCTTCCAGCCATGGTGAGATACTTGATTGTAGAGCACAAGGCTCGTAGCAACCGCCGAAATCATCGACTATATTTATGCACGATTACGCAGCGACTGGTCGAAACACAGTGGGTTCTCGTATTCCAATATGGAAGAAGGCGATTTGGACGGAAGTCAAACATCAGGTCTTTGAACTATTTGCTCCGTACGTCTGTGCTATATGTCCTTCCAACGTGGAAACGACTGCCCATGAGCATCTCAAAATATTCGATTTAAGTATAGCCATATCCCATGTCAAGAGACGTAAATCTTCATTACTGGCTATTCAAATCGACAACTTGGACTCCATTATCTCTTATCTTGCATCTTGAGTTTTTTTTTTACAGATATGACTTCCCCTTTACAAAGTTGACTTTCGAACTAAATACTGAAAGCTTCGAGTCATTCCTGTGTTCGATCTATAGCTCAACGTCTCATCATGCTATCTTTCAAGATGGCTCTCCTGGCAGCTCTCCCTCGGACCCGCCTATGCCACTCCCATAGCATCTCCACAAATGATACTGCCAAGGTTTCCAAGCGTGCCAAAGGGATCCATTTCATAAACTGCGTCGACTGATATTCAATCGTTCTCGTAAGCCAATATAACCCATTCTAGCTCATATCTAAGAATATACCAAGTATTATACCAATGATGGAAACAGAAACTGCAATCACAGCGCCGGTAATTCAAGTCTTCTTAATAAAGGCGGTCTGGTACCATGGGTAACTCCGAATGGAGAAAGTAAAGATTGCAAGTTCTCGACTGGGACATTATTCGTATGAATCATCATTGGTGATGCGCAACGGAAGGAGAATTACTCATTCGTTAGATAAGTGACATTTTATTGAAACGACTCCCCTTTAGGTCAATTTGGAACGCCATGATTCAGTGATTGCTTTGTTAGCCAATGAAAGAATGACTTCTACGATTTAATTTTCTACGAGGATGATAACCATCCGATGTACCTGACTGGAAACAAGAACAGCTGCGCAAGTATTTACTCTTCAGTCCTGGTAAGAGAATTTGGATGTCTGAAGTTTCAACTTAGATGATACCGCAACTTGTGTCGAGCAATCATCCCCCGATTCATTTGATAGAATTGACCGAACGGAGATGCATATTGAAAGATCTCATGCATGAAGTATATCTGAACACTGTCCTGCAGTCAACATCGAAATTACGAAACGGATATACCTTCTAGTGTGCCTTTTCTTGAGTCAAGCGAAGTCTCTTGTATTTGATTGCCACTATCAGAAACATTTTATGTTTCGTTACCAGTCTACTATTATGTTTGAATCAATGTCGATCATCTCCGTTCGGAAGATGTTTACTTTCTTCCACCCGCATCTGCTAGTCTCGACACACTTTCGCTAAATTTAGCGTAAAACGGGGACTTCGTTTATCGATCGCCATTCGCCGAAAGATGTTTCATAGGCTTTATCGATGGTTAATTGGTTTCATATCAAAGTATCCTGACACTATCAACGCTATCCTTCTCGTATAATATAATGTATTCAGCCTCACCGGGGAACCTTGCCCCCGAGCACGAGGCTTAGCGGCCTCACCAAGGTCGATGCTCAGTCGGATTCGGAAAGGTGGGTTTGATGAACACACTACCATGAAACATACCATCTCCAATTCCATCATCCTCACACCTTCCAAAAGTACAAATACAAACCAACCCTTCAAAGACTTCTTTCTGATCAACCATCAAAGAGTACTTCAAGATGTTCTTCCAAAACCCACTCCAATACATTCTCGCTCTCAGCTGCGCCGCTTCCCTCACAGCAGTTGTCTCAGCTCAAGAGATGCTCACGCCAGGAATTATCACCTCAACATTTCCTACGTCGCCAATGCCTTCATCTTCCTCCATGGCCTCTCAATTCAGTACGGCCCTCTCATCTCCTTCACCAACGCCTACAACTACTGGTGCGACTGCTACTGCAACTACCACTGGGACCAAGACGACTTCTCGGTCATCAACGCGTACTCATACGGCGGCGAAGGCGACGGGCTCGAAGAGTGCAGCTAGGAAGCTCGAGTACGGTTCTTGGGCTGGACCGGTGGTTCTTGGTGCTGTGGGTTGGTTGGGGGTTGTGATATAAGAGGTTGTGGTAATGGAATCTGGAGTCGGATAGACCAGCATCATGTGATGTTATTCTCTTTGCCTAAGAAATGGTCTAGTTGTACGACTTCACATCGAAATGTCAGAATTCAGTCGTTTCCTTCCCTTAGTTTTAAGGGTTTACATATCTATCTTTATGTGTAATCGTTAGTTTATCTAATATACCACATATGACGGGGGAAATTTTGGACAATCTCCCACCTTCCCAGTACCCACCTGATTACAACACGGTGTGATATTAACGGTCCTTTATTTTCATCATTCTCTCAGTGACCGCAGGATGCTCGACTGTGAATTTAGTACGAATCACCAATATTTTCGGAGCAGGTCAGCCAGATGCCAAGTCTACAGGCGCCAGACCTCCATTCTTACACGTCTACATCACACTCGTTACGAACTTATGATCATGCACCTCTACTCGATCTTCAAATTGGACATTTATAACATTATACTAGGCCAAAATACATGTCAATATGACAACCAGACGATTACGAGAGACCCAAACAGATAGCTTCCGTCATGACTACACCTCATATTTCAAATCCACCCACGAATCAAAGAGAGCTCCAACATGAGGGCCCTATTAGCCATCGTTATTCATGACGTCCAATCTATCGATAACCCACCTACTTCATTCACAGCAACACAACGCCGACTATAATGTCACATCTTAAGAGAAGTAGTCATCCTACAATCTGAGCCTCAATCGATTATCCAGCAGAAACTTCTCAATGTCCGCGCTGAATTTCCGTGTGTCATCCAAAACGTATTCTTCCCTTCCAGGCTTTTACATTCTTCCATTGCAGGCTTAGAAAGCAACGTTGATATTTGCGGCTCCAGCAAGCGAACTTTTTCTTTGGTATCGAGTGCGACGACGGTAGGAGGTAGGACAGTCAGTTTTCTGAGTTTCGCAAACTCGTGTGTCACCGAGTGCAAGGCCTACTTGAGCTCTTCTATCTGCGCTCTCGAGCAGGAGTATTGAAGAAGCCTCGCAGTCCGGAGGGTATGTACCACCGCACAGATTGTCAAGCGAGGAGAATAGTGGCTTGATCATCATTTTCAATGCTGAGAGGAGGACAAGCTGCAGAAGTCCACACTCCGAACTCCTGAAATCCCGCATACAATGGTTCAATGATCTCTCGCAGCACTTTTTTAGAGCCTCGAATAAATTCCAGCTCTCGCCTCGTCTCGCAATCGTTCCTCTCAGCTCGTCAAAAATTCATATCGGAGATCCTAACTGCCACAACGTGCACCAATACAGCTCCCGAACCTCACCTATCAACGATCATATCACATCCCATTTTCCTTTTTTTCTTGACTTCGCAGATGAGACATATAAACTCAAACTCAAACTCATCTTAGCTTCGTCTCCCGATTCTCTTCTCGCTCTCCCCGGACAGTATCTATCTCTCCCCATCAGAGCAGGCGGTCAAAAAAATGCATCGTAAAAAAAACCAGGAATCAAACAAACACTAAACCCGACAGAGACAATGAAGTGGAAATCTGACATGCTAGATGAAGTGATGTGCGGTGGCGAGGAATGACTTCCGAGCATTTTCTTCACTGCTCGTGCAATAGAATATGGCTGACCGAGCTTAAGATTCAAGCTGGCGCTCTAGGCAACGGAGATGATGGGAGAAGATGTGTGCTTGGCACTTTTTGAGGAACGATTTGTTCTACAATAGTCGCGTGGAAAAGTTAGGAGTTGTCATTCAACCTTTTTTTCCTTTCGGATCTTGTAGTTGTGGAATGGCTTCTGATGAAGATATGGGCAACTCCTGTTCGTTTTCTTTCCGAGGCGTGGATTCATGCCTGGGTTATCTTAGGTTGGCATGTGAGAGCTTATTGACTTTTAATAAATGTCCAAAATCTCGCTTATTCCATGATAATGAACTTTCCTTGCTTGTACCACGTCATTCCGCATCGTCTGTTGCCTCGAAGCTAAGTCTAGTTCAATCTAATTTGTGTCAGACTTCCTGCCGTTGGGTGTTCTTATCGATTACTCTAGGTACGCAGCTAACAATCAGCGTCTCAAGCGTATAAAAGCATGATAGGACTGTAAAGTATGCCTTCCCATTAATCTACGCTCCCCACAGACAAAAGCACACTATCACGTCAAGACTTCGCCTCCTCCACATCACCCTTAATATTGAAATCCTCTCTCTTCGGCCTCGTACCAAAAATAGTACTACCGACCCTAACCTCTCCGCTTCCCGCTCTGATAGCCTCCTCAAAATCCTCACTCATGCCCATACTACACTCCAGCCCGCCTTCACCGCCCTCGCCCTTCCCAACACTCAAGAGCCCCTGCTCCACGAGTTCTTTCTCCAATCTATCCCGCTCTTCTCTCAACGTCGTGAAATCCTCGTTCTCTTTTCCCTCAACCGTAGCTTTACTTCGTGCAATCGCGCCAATGGTCATGAGACCTAGGAGGTGGAGATGTGGACAGGTTGCTAAGATGTGTTTCGCGAGAGCAGATGTTTCGGAGCCGGGAGAGACGCCGGATTTGGAGGCTTCGTTGGAGGTGTTTACTTGGATGTGGATGTTTAGGGGGGTGGGCGGTTGAGGGTCGAGGGTTTCGCGGCCAAGGTTTAATTGTGTGGCTTTTTTGGCGCTGTCGATTGAGGAGACAAGGTAAAGGTTCGAGACGGTGGAGGCGAGGGGTTTGCATTTATCTGCGGGAGTATAATTAGCTGGACATCTTTCTGGCGCAGTGTCACGTGGAACAAGACTGAAGGCAGATGGGAAATAGGATTGCACGGAAAATGAGGTGCGTTTCGCACTTATTTTATGCTCATGCCTGGCTAAATGATACCGAGATACAATGCGTAGAAATTATAGATGTTATGTAGACCATTACGACAATAAATAGGCACTGGAGAGCGACGGCCAGGAACGTTTCTTCGAAGCTAAATTTGCTTGCCATCCAAAGGATCTATAATCCGATGTATCTGGGTGAGACTGAAGTAGCAGCTCGCTCGAGGCTGCTACAGCATGACTCGTATGCACGTACTATAATCGAACATACGAATTGGCCTTGTGAATATGCCACTGATAAAGGGGAGATGCAATGCTTTTGAGGCTCAGCCGTAGGAAGAATTCGCTCAAGGTCTCGTGCTCTACCAACCAGGAGCACAGATTGTATCCCGAGATAGCATGATGTCTACCTCGCACGATCTTGCGTGAAGTCTCCAAGCTTCGAGACCGAAGAACGCGAGCAGGGTGTCCAAACTTCAACGTGCACACAAATATGAAGGCGCGCCCAGAGCCGCCATAAGGATTCTACCTTACGACCCGCTTTAGAGAAACATGTGAAGACGCCAAGATCCACTTGGAGAAAACATACAGTTTCCAATCTACTTCAACCCAACAGGGCTTATTACCACCACAGTGGGATTGGAAGTGTTCCAAACCCCACGTAGCCAACGCCAGAAAACAAGCTCCGCGACGAATCTCAGCAATGTCATTATGTACCCGTAGGCTGTGAGATGGGAAATTTTGTGGAACACAAACACCGCGCGACTATGCACAAGGCTTGGATGCGTTAAAGCCGAAGGGTATAAGGAGACTTGTCCGATGGTGAGCTGTATTTCGCTCCAAGGGGATACGCATCACTGCGGTGAAAGGTTCAAACACCTAAGTCCGAGATTTTAGATGTGCAACAAAAGGATTTGTCTTTTTCTCTCGAGCTTTTCATCAAATTTGGGAAGTACTGGTGATAGTAATCAAAGGCTACTCAAGAAGGCCGTCCACGTGACCGGGATCCTTAAAACCCAAGTAGAGATGAGAGGCAAAAGCAAGCAAGCAATGCAGTATCACTGCCCGACAGAACTCATAAACACAAGGAGGCAAAAAGATACGTATAAGAAAACCCGCGAGCTTACTAGACTGCAACCCGCCAATGAAATGCCATTTAATATCCTTCGGCAAGACCTGCGCCTTCTCCATCAACTCCTGGGCGTAATTCTCCCCGAAATTTCGATGGCCTTCTTGATACAGAGCCAGGATATCAGATGCTGGTTTCAGCTTCGAGACGGCTACTAGTCGCACCTACGATCTTTTCGTCAGCCTCCTATGATTTCTTCTCTACTACCACTAACGGCTTCAACCTGAGTTAGGATCACATGACGTACATTCCTTCCGGTGCTTGCTTTGGTCACGCGGCTCTGCACGCTCTGTAGAGCTTCGATGAGGCCCTTGGCGCGCGTGGGGTCGATTTTCATGTTGGTTTCTGTGCTGGCCTGGTCGCTCATGTTGGAATGTGTCGCGTGCTTGAGATATGTAGGTACCATGTAACCAACTCAAAAGTCAAGATGACGATGTTTGGATATGAGCTAGCGGCCGCTTGGCGGATATCAAATTGAAGGGATCTGGCTGGGGTTTGGTTTGATCCATCCCAGCAGCAGTCGAGTGCAGGCTCTAGGTCTGAATTCACTTCTAGAAGACCATAAGTCGAAGCTCGAAGGGATATTCGATAGCTCGTAGCACGATTCCGGAAGCTTCGTTAGCAAAATGTAGAGCTGGTTGACAGATTCTCCACGGTCGTCCGTCACGGCCTGCCAGGGAAGCTCTCTCTGACTTGACTTGCACATCTGTCTAACGTGGTCAAAATCTCCGAAACATCACTTCACAAGGTTCGTTTCTTCATTTGATTAAATCTAGGAAAAACAAAATGGGGAAACAAGCGGTAGTACGACACGATGTGTGGTCTATTACAAACTCCATTCGTTGAAGTTGAGTAAGGGTACTAAGGGCCAAAAATGAAAGATCCTTCCTATATAATCCAACATGTCGAATGCTCTTTCCTGCTAATCTAGTTCGGGTTCGGACGTGTACGAAAGCGTCCATTTCCTAACGAGTTAAAGGTATTTTTTTTTCTTTTTCGAAAATCGTTGGATCAATTCCCTGATGATTTAGTGTTCTTCTCCTTCTTGTGATTGAATGCCTCGATTTACACTAACGCCCACTCTATACCAGGGAGGAAATTCCAACTGGGATCCGGCAAAATGATTACCACGAGATCTGATATATCTTTGAAGATACTCCGATCGAGTTGAGTCGAGGTACTATACTTGGTATCTCGTGTACCACAATTGTACATCCGACGCTAACGAAAGTGATCAACATCGTGGCAGTGACAGCCCGTGATCCGCCGCTAGAAGAAAAAGAAGCTGTTCTTCAAGAAGTATAACTTCCAAGACCTACGGAGGAACGATGGATTTAGCTAGTGACAGAATCAAAATAGAAACAAGAAACGGACGAGGGACGAGGGACCGGGGCGGCAAATCGCGGATCGAAAAATCTGCAAACCTTACTGTACCTACCTACCTAGGTACCTACCTACCTAGGTACGAAGGAAGCACCGAAGTACTTGAATCAAGCTTTGCTCCCTGCATGGATTGGAGGAGTCTGGCCAGCTATTGTACAGCTACGGGTCTTTTTGAAATGTCGGGAAAGCAGGGAATAGAAAGTGGAAACAATCTAGGCTGTTGATATAATCGATTCCGTTCAGATTTCCTTGGATGGCAAGAGTCCGGAATGTGCCCAATTGTGAGGATATGAACTTGCTGGTTCTTGTATTACCGCATACAGCATATCTATCAGCAAGTGAATGTTGTCGTCGATGGCGGGCGCTTTCCCTCGAGAGTATTGAATGTTGCGTGGATGAACAGCCAGCCAGGTTCTTTCCAAGGAGAGAGAGCGAGCGAGCGTGCGTGCGTCCTCATTGTCCCAATGTCAAAAGCAGCACAAAACCAGAGCAAATCTATTCATTCACCCACCCACCCAGCAATATATATATATATATATATATATATATATATCATTTCAAGCTCTTGAACTGGTTTGTTGTCTTCCACGTGTCAACCCGGCATGGTTCGATAGCATGCATGCACACTTGTATTTTCATACTTGTATGAGCGCATTAGCATATCATATATCACCTCGCCGACAGACTTTCTTTCCATCCGTTCATATAATAATTACTTATCCGGCCCATCTGTCTGCCTCAGCGGCGCCTCATCTGAAACGGCTTCACCTTCACCTTCACCTTCCTGGATCTCCCGCCGGGGGTTTCGCCGTCAGCCCATTCAGGGCCCCCTGACGTACGGAAAGCACCCTGCAGCTGTCAGGGGCTGTCGTGTGTGTGGCTCGCGTGGGCCCCTGTAAAAAGAAAATCAAGGGGATCGGATTTGATTCTGGACCGCAATCCACCGTTGGTTGAGTGAGGCAGGTACTCGTACCTACGATAAGATAACCTGATTTTCCTAGAGTTCAACTGGCTTACTGTACCTGCCTACCTTCTACGCATTCGTTTTCTCGTTGCGTCGCTTTGCGTTCTCCTATCCCGCGTTTTATCTGCAGAGTTGGGAGGAGAGCTGACATCTATCTCTTTGACCTTCGAGTGGAGAGGTGCAGCAGGTGCATTGGTCTATTAGGTTTGCACTGGACGGAAGGGGAGGAAGGAAGGAATATACGAGGAACGACATCATACCCAAGCCCCCCTGGACGGACGGGACGAGCGACAATAGCACGACCCGACGAACAGACGCTCAAGGAGAATCTCTTTCTTTCACGAATACAATACGACTCGATTGACATCTCTACACCCCCCAAAATACCTTCGATTACTATCTGCGTCAGTTTATCCAGGTGACATTCCAAACCCCCAAGCCCTACGTACAACCACAAACTTCGAACCAGCCAAACAATCAGCATTTGAACCCTCTCCCAATCTCGACATTTCTACAAACCCTACGATTGTGTTAAATCAATCTGCAGTTCTCTAACATACTCTACACGATATACCCAACCCCATGTCATCACGAGAACCCAGAACGCCTACCGATTTTTCTCGAAGAGGATTCCAACCCCTCCTCCAGAAAGCCAGCGATTCCAACATGGGGTCTGGCTACGATGCAGAGGGCGGCATACCCCTCACAACCGTCCAAACAGGAGCGTCTTCGACAGGAGCACGGAAGCAAGGCGACGGAGTGATCAATGATGGCGATCTGAGCAATCAAGCCACATTCAAAGACGATGAGAAGAAAGGGTTTTTTCACAAAGGCGGACGAAGGAAAGTGAAGAAGGTCGACAGTCAGCCCCGGCGCAGAGGCACAGATGAAGAAGAAACGTCAGTTACAGGGCTGGGATGGCTATACAATAAGATTGTCACTTTCTCGGTCGTGACGAGGTATCTGTTGTATGTGGCGCCTCTAGCCATGATGATTGCGGCTCCCATCGTCATTTATGCGGTTACAAATCGGGAGGCCAAATTTCTCGGAACGGGAGTCAAGGTCTGGCTGTTTTGGTTATGGATCGAGATTATCTGGCTTAGTATCTGGGTTTCGAAGCTCATTTCCAAAGCTATACCGGCTATCTTTATGTTTATTAGTGGTGTGGTATCGTCTGGTACCAGGAAATATGCTACTATTCTGCGAGCAGTAGAAATACCTCTGTCTTTGGTCGGATGGTCGGTGACTTCATTGGTCACGTTCACTGCTCTCACTTCCCAACAACTGAATGGCGGAGAACACAAACACTGGATCTCGGTTATGCAAAAGATTCTTGCTCCATGTCTGATTGCGAGCATCATGTTCTTGGTAGAGAAGATGCTCATTCAATTGATCAGTATCAACTACCACAAACGGTCTTTTGACGGCAGGATCAAGGACTCGAAGAGGAATATTCATCTTTTGGGCATGTTGTACGATGCCAGTCGGACGCTTTTCCCAGTCTACTGCCCAGAATTCGTTGATGAGGACTACATCATCAATGACAGCATCGAAGCTTTGTTGGCCAAGGCAACTGGTCAAAAACCTGGAAAACACGGGCACAAACGATCTGGATCAGCTACGCCGATGAGAATCATTGGTAATATTGGGAGAGTTGGAGATAAGGTTACCTCGGTATTCGGCAATATCGCTTCGGAAATCACTGGAAAGCAAGTTTTTAACCCTCATTCTTCTCACACGATCATCATTGAAGCTTTAGAGAAGACTAGATCTTCTGAGGCTCTGGCTAAGAGACTATGGATGTCATTTGTAGTTGAAGGAAAGGAGAGCTTGTTCGCCGACGATATTGAGGAGGTCCTTGGCCCTGGACGTAAGGAGGAAGCCGACGAGATTTTTAGTGCTTTGGATAACGATTCGAATGGAGATATCAGTTTGGAAGAGATGATTATGAAGGTTGTTGAGATGGGAAGAGAGAGAAAGGCTATCAATGCCAGCATGAGAGATGTTGGACAGGCGATTGGCGTTTTGGATTCGGTCCTCGTCATTATTCTCAGTATCATGATCATTTTCATCTTCGGTAAGCGAACCCTTCTCCTCGGTAAGATGTCTCTAACCGTAAACAGTTGCTTTCCAGAATACCAACTTCGTCACGATGCTCGCCACAGCCGGTACAACACTTTTATCACTCTCTTTCGTCTTCGCAGCTACCACTCAAGAATTCCTCGGTTCTTGTATCTTCCTTTTCATCAAGCATCCCTACGATGTCGGTGACAGAGTCGACATCGACAAAATCTACCTGGTAGTGGAACAAATCTCCCTCCTATATACTGTTTTCAAACGTATCGACAACATGAAAATGGTTCAGGTCCCCAACATCGTCCTCAACACTTTATGGATTGAAAACGTCACTCGTTCCAAAGCCATGAAGGAGCAACTCGAGATGTTTATTTCCTTCGATACCACACTCGAAGATATCGAGCTTCTCCGTGCCGAAATGGAAGCCTTTGTCCGCTCGGCAGATAACTCGCGTGATTTCCAACCAGACATCATCCTCGAAGCCACCGGAATTGGCAACATGGATAAACTCCAACTCAAGGTCGAAATCAGACATAAATCCAATTGGGCAAACGAAACGGTCCGCGCATCCCGCCGCTCGAAATTCATGTGTGCGCTCGTCCTCGCCCTCCGCAAGATCCCTATCTACGGTCCCGGAGGCGGTACAGAAGTTCTCGGCGGCCCAACGAACCCTGGATACAGTGTTACCGTCCCAGATACATGGGCTGTTGAAGCGCGAGAGAAGGCTAAGGATGCAAAAGAAGAGAAACGCTTCATTCCTACACCTAAGAAAGACGATACTGCCTCAGCAAGCGGAATCGACCATCTCGGCCCTCTCACGGAAATAGGCGCCGCCGATTCTCTCAACCGCCGTCGACCGACTGAAGACCCTAGCGCCGGCTGGGACGCGGCTAGAGGTGACGAGGTGGAGGATCTCCACGATGATGCATTGGAGAGGAAGAGGAGTAACGATATCAACGCCTTGAAATCCGGACTCCTCAAAAGACAGAGTACGAGAGGGCGACGTAGACCAGGTGAACATGTACCGCCGTCCCCGGGCCTCTACAACGCGCCTAGTTTCAATATCACGGCACCAAGTCCGAGGAATAACGCTGGGTTCTCGAGTAGGGATGTAGTCGATGAGGAGGCAGAGTTGGACACGGCTTATGTGGGTGCGGGCTATGGGAGTGGGGCTGGTCAGAACCCTTTTGTGAATCAGGGACAGCAAGGGCAGGGTAGTACGGGCTATTCTATGTTTCCATCTCGAAACCCGTCGCAACAGCAGCAGCAGATATTGAGACCAGAGCAGCAGGTCGCGCCGCCGCCTAGTTCTAGTGCGGCGAGTGGAAGCCAGCAGCCGCAGACTAGGGGGAGGAGATTGAGTCTGGGTTTTAAGGGACCGGGACAAGAAAAGGATGGTGCGTCTTGAGAGGATGATGCGATGGCCCATGATGGCTGGAAGATAGAGAGATTGGCATGATATGCTAGAGATCGATAGGAAGTTAGATTAGATGATTGACAGGATATGGATAAATACCCAGCGCGATAGACGGAAAAGCATTTGTTGGATTTAGATTGTACGATTGACTTTGTAGAGAAGGAAGAAGGAGAGAGCTAGATCAAGAATGAATGATTTGAGAAAGATATGTGGATCGAAATGAGGAGCGGGTGAGAATAATAGTGTAAGCATAGGTAGGAGAGCAGAATAGAATGAGACGAATAGAATGGATAGGATGGATGAACATCATCTTCCTTCTTATTTCCTACCTACCTACCTCTATCCCTCTGCATCTCCAAATACATATATACTTACCACCTTTCCTTCTACCTTTCCTTTCACACATTTTACCCATCCAACCACCCATCCATCTATTCAAACACAACTATCCAAGACTTAGTTGGCAACCCAGGAAGGAAAGGAAAGGAAAGGAAGGAGAGGACATTTATGGATGACCGTCTACTGCATGATATTATATGATATGACATGATCAATCGATCGATCGATACACTAGCCAACTGATAGATAGATAAAGAAGGGGACACGGTACACGGTAGATGGAAAATGACATGGGCTCGATGGGGTATGCAACCACAACCCAACGCACCCCTCTCTCTATACGTGGAAGTTCGTTTTACGAAAAAAACGTCGGCTCTTCGAATTTGGTATCAGGAGGTACGATTTTGCTCTTGAATTTTTTTATTTTTTATTTTTCGTTTTTTTTTGCTTCGAGATGAATCGTAATCACTCACCCACTTTCCTGGAATCCTGCCCCCCCTGGGTTGATCGGTCTCATTGATTATTAGTCATCTACTATATATCTTGAGGGGTTTTCATTTCTAGCGAGGGGGATGATGGAATGCTAATTAATGTGTTGAGATGACTCGTTGGGTGAGTGCGTATCTTGTTGGTTTTTTTGGGGGGGGGGGTTATTTTTTTTTTTTTTTTTTACAAAGGTATTGATTGAATGACTCTGAGAAAAAATTCTGCTCGAAACCCTTACCGCGGAAATACAAACTTCTGTGATGTGTATATCGACCAGCTACCTGCCTTCTTGGCTCTACTGCTGTAGTAGCTAGCTCTAACTAGTCTATTGATTCACCAGCCCGAGCGGACTGCTACTAAGAGGGGGGGTTGGCGCAGGATGGGGGTCTGGTATCGACGCCGCAGAAGATTTATTCATTGCATTGACCTCTGTGAGAATGAACTTGTTTCTGGGTGGGTCAGCGAAGGCCGATTGAAGGAAGAATTTCTACGGCTCCTTGTTGGGAAGGGAAATCATAAGGAGCGCTATTCTGTAGTAGATGGTCTAGCTTAGAAAGAGTGGGTGGATGCATACTCTGGGCCGATGAGTGTGTGGGCAAGATTGCATGCATGATTTGATCGGCTTCAATCTTGGGTCTGGAGCTTGCTTGCCGGTTGGTGTTTTAGGTATGGCGAGTAGATACTAGCTTCTCGAAGGAAAAGAAAAATGTGCCAACTTTCCTTGTTGCGAGCGCCAATCCTAAACCTTTAGAGATTGTACGGGTTTCTTGATGAGTGAGTGAGTCTATTCATCAGCTTTTGACCAACTCGTGGACAAGGTCAAATTTCAGCATCCCCAAAATGAACATACTCGCTACTATTTCCAGAGCGACGCATCTCGCTCGGGGAGTGGAATCATAAACAGTAATTGCATTTGGAGAGCAATTTGTATAGCCAGCCATATGAGAAACCGCGCCGATCCCGGCGTTTGATCCCCGGGTAAATTTACAGATCTACATTACTGATACCTAACAGGTTCTTGGTTCCTCGTCACTGCTGCTTCCGGGGTGTGATCTTCGGCGCTCGATGTAAGAATCTTCGTAAACGTTTTTGATCACCCGTACCGATGAGCCCTTTTTGTTTTCGTGGATGTTATTGATAGATGTGCGCCATGCTCGTCCAAGTCGCCGACCTACCCTCCCCTATAATGGTCGGACTTGGTCAGATTATTAGGCGCAAACAACCGATTGGACATTTCATCTCGTATACAGAATGCGTGCGCGGATCTAAGCAAAGTTCCGAAACCAAATAATTTCCTCCCCGAAAATCAGATTACTGCGCGTGAAAACTCGTCGGCTATCTCAGTCCCTTGATTTATCACCACTTCCCCAGTGATGGAAGGTAAATCATGAGGGAATTGCAGCACCGATGAATATCCCGGTTGATTCACAGATTTGTTTACATTCCACTTTTTGCGGAAATTAGCCTCTCGCTTAGATGCGAGCCAAATAACGGCTGATGCTAGATGGCTTCGTGCGATCACTATCACCATCAATCACACTTTACACACCTCGCTGAAGTTCGAAAAACTAAACAGATGAACGGAACATTCGGGAAACAATACATTCAGATAAAAACAAGGACGAGGATGTTTGGAAGTAAATGACGGCTTGCTGGGTGGTCTTGCGACCTGGGGATATTTGTTAAGGGGGAAAAAGCCGTGGGAATAGAACAGCTTAGCGAATATATATCTATTGATACCGCAATGAATAATGTACACCACTTGCTGTTATCTACTTGTGCGCTTTTCAGAATAGTAATATTTGTGAATTGTAATAGGATGCGAAATTATCCTTACTTTGCAATTTGTTTCTGAGCAAATTTATGTGTTGATGCGACTCAAGTGATATTGACATCTTTATCTTTATCTTAATCACGCTTCTAGTGGGATGGACATGTTAGCTCCGACTGAATTATGGCTGCAATTAGCTAAGAGGAGGTTGATTTATCTCCTCTTGGCTGAGGATGTCCGCGGACATGAATCGAAGACTCTAGCCAGGTAATTGGATCCAGGCGGTGTCAACACTTGATGATTTCGGAGAGGTAGTGATAGGAAGAACTTGAAACTACGAGGATTCGGAATATAATAGTCAAAGATGACACCAGAAGAGGTAGAAGTGGATTTGACTTCCTTAGGTAGTTGATTGAAGATACATTAAGTATTGAGAAGTAAATAGAAATTCTCTACTTTTGGCTTCTCTCTGTTTCGGAATGCCTCTATATATGCCTAACTCTCATCCCGAGTTCCTGAATACTCTAGGAGTCACTGAAAATTCCTCATTGCGATGGTAAGAGTGTTGCAATCCCGCCATAATTGCTCTATGTTGTTCAAGGAAACACTTTGAGAACCCTTACTAGGCAAGGCCACAGAAAAGGAAGGTATCTCGAAAGTGGCGCGGAGGTGGGGGGGNGGGGGGGAGGTGCGAGAATTATATTACCGTATTAATTCCTTGGTGACGCTTAGAGCTATAGCATAGAATACTTCATAGTAGGGAAGGCTCCCTTTACAATAGGACGAAAACTTGAGGGGAATTCCCATTTGAGACTCTACCACGAACCCACGCGTCGCACTCTTCAGAAATTTTAGTTCAATATCATATTTATCCGGATTGATTGAACCTTGTTGAGGCTGAGCCTTGGCTAGCAACCTTGATTCCAGATCTCGTTAAGCTAACTGGATGGATTGTGACGCTGAACTGCTAGCGGCAAGCGTATTGTAGAAGTTCATGCGGTATAGGTTCTAATCGCGCCGAAGCCCCCATCGAGAGAGTTGCTCCAGGGTACGATTACTTTGCGAAGGAGCGTTACAGCTCCAAATTGCTCCCATTGTGACCTACATCGTACTAGCGCCTTCCCGCCTCCTTCGGCGACATATACGCCAGATTACCAAACGGGTCGATGAGCGTCCTGTTTATTTACAGGTCGAGAACCCAAAAGTAGCGAGTGAAGATCCCTAAAGGCTTGACTATTCAGGGGCTTTTATCTAATCTAATACCAACTGTGTAAAGCTGCAAAGATTATGTTTTCCTTTTTGTCTTTCCAGCAGCTTCTAGCTCCACTAGAAATGGATCGGCGTACACAAGAAAGTTGACAATGACTAGTCTACCATATCAGATACCCAGTAAGGTATTTCAAATTGAGACTTGCAAGGGAGAATCGTTATTCAGTAGCAGTCATGTGTGCGATAGGGACAGAAGCTATTTCTTCCCCTTTGTGAAGAGTCCATACTAACCTTTACACAAAAGCAAGATATACATTTCAACTCTCGACCAGGCTGAGATTTCGACATTGATCGAAAGAAGAACGGCCGAGGTGCGTTCAGCTGAAGATATTGTGGGTAGCCCATCCAAATATAGTCCGGCTTAACGCCCTCAATATGTGTCATGCAGGCGCCATTTAGCCAGCATGCGGTACTCAGCTTTCTCCAGTCGGAATTCTGGGCTCTTTCTCTTCTCAATTTTGGCGAGTTACTTTCAAGTTGGTTATTGCACTCTTCTTCATATCATTAAATGCGCCATGGAATTCTTACCGGACAAGCTAGTGTGCTATAGGACTGTGAACTGTACCTTGACTGACGGATTGATAGACGCCGATCCCGATATTGCAGGCCTCGGAGTACGTGAATTAATTTTGTAACAGCCGGCTGATGCCAACAGAGATACTAGGTGATCATAGCATTCATTGCTGCATCATTTATCACTTTCTCTGCAATCGTTTTGGGCTACATCACCCACTCGATTGATGCAGTGCAGCTCAACCATGTCGACCGTATTATGATTCCACATCTAAGATGGCTACTTCACATGGGCACAGGGAACAAGATCAGCGAAAAAACGAGAATGTTACGAGAGCAGACAATGACGCACTTTATACTTGCATTGAGTGATCAACAACTGGTAACGGGACTCGCAGTTTTGATTACCGGCTACGCTCAGCTTTGTTCAATCTCAGGTCATCATTTCGAAATAGTTGCGAGTCTAGCTTGGTTCTCCTCTACCACGCATCTATCGACGCTTACCGTACTCCAGAAGTACTTGATCTCCCATCCTATGATCAAGCACATGCGGGTAGTCGGAGTTATGGCTGTTCTTGGCCCGCTTTTCCACGCACAGCTCTATATGCAATGGGGCGATTTTGATTCTCTACTTTCAATGCACCTTTGGATCCACGTATTTCGGATATTGGGAGAACGAGTTCTCACTCCACTCTGTCGTGGATTATCTTTCCTGGATTTCCATTGTACAGTTCTTGTTCGTGGCTTACACAACTAGGCTAATCCGCCTCTATGCTAAAGCCCATGTAACTTCGATAAGAACTTTACTTGAAGATGGGGTACGCCGAGGATTAAATCTTCCACCCTCGAAAACGCCGGAACAACTTTACACAACCACATTGAAGAGACTCGAAAGCATGGGTGACACAGGTAACCAGCAGCGTCATTCGTGCTGGAGCTCTATCAACATAAGTCTGGCTCGCAAGCAATATGTATTGAGCATGTTCATGAACTCCTTCTGGTGGCAGATCATATGGATGCTTTTTGGGAACTTGTTTGGGTTTCTACAACTGTGGCGAGCTCGTTTCGGCGCCTCTTACGACCCTGTAGATCAAGGGTCTTATAGATTTGAGATTCGGGGTTCAGAGAATGATTGGGGGTTTGGTCAAATTGTAGCTATTCTACTAATGATCCTACCATTGCTGGCAGCAGTTGAAGCCTATTCTGGTATGTCATTCTGGTCTAATCCGAAAGTGTTGTAACAAGTCTAACAATTTGCAGATCTGAAGACTTCCATGGGATATGGGGACCGTCTCTCCATTGACCACCGACCCAGTCAAATAATTCACGACTCAAACATAAACCCGACCCACTCGCTAACATATCCGAGCAATATTACTCCTTTGGAGTTTCAGGAAACTATCTTTATCACCGCTATTTGGGTACTGTTTTCTGCCGTCTGGGGCATTCTGGGGCTTGTCCTTTATGCTGCTGGATGGCAAGCTAACAGCAATGTATCTGCCCAGGTAGCTGTTGTCTGTGTCACAGCTGGTGTTATCACGTTGACTTTGCTTCACCTTGGGACATATTCCGGAGATTTTATTAGAGATGTTATAGCCAAGAGAAGAGAGCGATGCCAGACGATACCTGTAGCTACACCTGAAGATCTACAGTTGGATACTAGAGGGGAGGAACCTGAAAGAACTGCAACGTTTTCTGCTTGATTTACGAACATTACATGCGGTACACAGTAGATTGAATACATCAGCGGTAAAGCGCCGAGATATCACGCACTGCTACACTGCTTATCTCGCTATCCGGCGAAGCCAAAGTCATAATTGCCAGCATAATTTTTCAGAGCATCCTTCTCAATATCAACAAGAATGTCACCAGGAGGTACAGTACTAGGCCATAAGTTTACATACGCTGTCCTAAGCGAGACTTTCCTCCTCAATTTGTCCTTATTCTTTGGTCACGCAGATATTATAAGTGCGTTCATGAAAGTAATATAATCCAAAGGCTTACATGAAATGAGGATGTGATATCAAGCTATATGTCTCCTTAGCCATCAGTATTTTCATAATAGTTTCTGGTATTCGAGATTATGAGGGCCTTACAAAAGTGTATTCACAAACTTGACCGTGCATCCCATTTCCAAAAAATATCGTAAGCTGGAGTATTTGAAAGGAGACGAGACTGTGTTAAATCATTCCCCTCGTCAATCAACATTTGGGAGTCTTTCTCTCAACGTAGTCAGAAACTCTGACTACGAATCTAAGGCCGCGCCACTCCCTGACTTCATCATTTCTCGATCACTGTGGTCGATTTTCGAAATGATACAAAGAAAAGATCCAGCGCTTTCGATGGGTGCTTCGATTTTGGAGGAGCCGGCAGAACTAACTATTAGTACTGGGTACAGTTTCTCAATTTTCGTAAAATTTACTATTACGGCTAGTTCTCGTATTTGATTCTAAAAGACTGAGTAAACTATCAGGTATGTTTCCGTTGAGGCACGTGATATAATCGTGACCGATTCTTACTCTCGGTCCTAACATAGCTATGGAGACCTCTCATCTTACTACAGCTATATTTAGGGAATACGATATGTCTCCTTCTACCCTCACTAAAGCTGTCTTATCTCTATAAGATTTCTAGTAGTCAGGAGAAGATCTCTAACGAGCTATCACTAAGAGCAGTCCTAAACCAGATCAATACTTTTACCTGTTGAAAAACTAGACTTAACTGTAATAAGGCAGTTTAGTTCAGTATTAAGCCTAGCTTTGACAGGTAGTTTAATAAAGTGGCAGAAACTTGCGATCTACGTTCACTAGGCTGCCCAACAAGTTATCAGATTCTCAGCTGAAGTCAAATCGCCAGGCTTTTTAACGCTCAATGGAGTTCGAATTTTGATTACTGCCTGCCTTCCTGGCCAATCAGCATATGTCCAGATAGTCTATACAGACATGTCTTCTTTACTTGACAAACAAACAGCTCGGATAAGTATTCGAAGTTGGGAGGATAGTCAGGGCCCTTCCGTGAGAAAATCTTCACTACACTTCCTGCATTCTACTAATGTATGGGGAAGCAGCACGGTCTGTCGGACCTGTCCATCCGGCCCCATCACATTGTCTCTAACGAGTTACTATTAATGTTGATGCCTCCGTCGAAAGGATTGTAGTGCCCAGTTTAGTTGCGTTGGGTATCGATCTCTCGATAGTCCTTGTCATACTTGAATTAGCAGATGGCAATATCCTGCTATTGCGGAGCACTTTAGCAGTAACCATGGTGTAACCTGGGACGGACACTGTGACGATACCGCCAGAAAGAGAAGACTTCATCACGGCTATATTATGATGAAATTGGATGGTGGGATTAACCAATTACAGATTCGTATTCAGGATTAATTCTTCAAACGTGCATCCACACCCTGCTAAATGTTTCAATCCCCTTCCACACCCGGGCCGCGGATCCCCTCACTCTGCCTCTGACCCACACACTTGAGACGACGACGAGCTAAAGGTGCGGTATCCTTAGCTTACGGTGGGACATGTTGTTTTTAGATAAACTAAGTCTAATATAACTCGTAAGTAAATAAGAAATCTAAAAATATTAGTCACTTATCGATTTTCTCACTATGTTTTTTCTAGAGCCAAACAATCTCACGCCATCCCAAATAAAGGTCTGGCTACGAAGATGAAGAAAGCCCTTTATGTTGGGTGCGTTTAGGCTGACCTTTGCTTGCTCGCATTCGTTGGCAACCTAGGCGTTCGTATTTTTCTGGTAATCCAGCACTTGTATCTTAGAGAGATGTCTTTCGGTGGGTCATTTATTCAACCGCGAAGACTGTTGATTCTGAATAGCTCCATGAATTTCATTTATACTAGTGGTGTGGTGGTTACGGGAATCATTAAGTCTTCATTACATTGCAATATAATTACATACAAGTTTGGGCAGCGAACATTGCTGACGGGTTGTGCTTGCTGCAAGGGCTGTGCAAAAACCAATCATTACTTGGTCTCAATATGACTGTATGTAGTCTTCCCATCTTCACCATGTCCGATGATCTCGACCTCGTACTTCTCAAATTCTCTCGCCTTGAGCCCCTTGGAGAAGAGGACATCAAGCTCGGCGAAGGTACGGCCTTTGGTCTCTGGAAGACGGAACCAACTCCACATCCAGAGAACAACGATGACGCCGGCGGTGAGGAAGCCAGTCTTGCCCTTCCAGTTACCCTCGTTAGGATTCAAGATGTATGGCCCGACGAAGTAGTTGACGAGGATGCACAACAGGTAACTAATCCGACCTAGCGCCACAGATTTGGCGCGCAGCCGTGTCGACGACACCTCGCTGACAAGGATATAAGCGCATGGCCCAACACTGAGCTGGTAGCAGCAGTTCCACAGCAGGAAGATTGTAGACGACGCGAAGCCCACGGCTTTGTTCTGGGGGGCAAGCGCAATGAAACCGATGATGCTCATACACGTCCCCATGGCAGCCAGGCCCACGAGATATAGTCGCCGTCGCCCAAAGCGCGACACGACTGGGATTGAGATAAGATTGAACAGGAGATGGAGACCGCCTTGTCCGACACTCATCTTGTACGAGTCTTTAGAACTCAGGCCGGCTTGCTGGAAGAAGTAGGTTGAATATGAGGCGATTACGAAGCCGCAGCCCAGTTGTGCGGCCCAGGCAACACATGTAATCTCAGTACGCCAAAGATTATCGCCACGGAAGCAGTCGAGGTAGCCGACGCCCTCGTGGCAGTCTTTCTCAATCTGATTTGTCTCTATCATTAATGAAACCGCGTTCCGGACCTGCTCCTCGGAGAGCCTATTTGTGAGGCGTTTTATGACTTTCTCGGCATCGGCGTGTCTGCCCTTGCGCACTAGCCACCAAGGAGACTCGGGCGCGAAAAGGACAAGCGGTATAATGATAGCGGGGAATACCCATTGGATTGCGAAGGGGATTCGCCAGCCCCAGTTGGATGTGTTTTTGTTAAGCGTGAGGAGAACTGAGTACGACAAGAGCTGGCCGAAGCCCCAGCACATTACAACGAAGACCTCGAGAATGGGCCGTAGCACGACGGGACAGACTTCGGACGCATAGATCGGAGCTGTCACGGCGAAGACACCCCACGAGGTTCCAGAAAGGACCTCTCCAGCGAAGATGATAGCGATGGATGAAGCGAAGAAGGAGATGGAAATGAAGGCCGACAGCAGCCCCAGCCAGAGGAGAATAGATTTCTTGTAGCCGAAGCGATCCGTAGTGATAGCGCCACAAAAGATGCCCACGATGTTTCCGATAGCGCTGGAGCAGCCGAGGGCAAGCTGCCATTGAGCATCAATCTGGTAGCCAGACTTTGCGTTCTTGTAGTGTCCAAAGTTCTGCTTGAATGACGGAAAGGCAGCTAGCGAGCCCAGGAGTGCTCCATCGTAGCCGTCCATGATGATCGTGAGGGAGATAGCCATGGACCAGAAACAGGACTTGGGGTACTTCCTGAGAGCGTCGAATATAGTCATTTGGTGCTCATGTTCGATGGCGAGGCGAGCATCAGCTCCAGTAGCTATCCAGTCCGTGAGGTCGTCGTCCCTCTTCACGGTCGATGGTTCGACCTTGGGAACTGCTGCCACAGTTGGCGAAACACTCGTAACGAGTTCCTTCTCGTCCATTTTGGTTATGATACCAACTTATGGAAGTATTATGTAAAGGACTCTTCGCGTCCAGGCCACTAGATGAGAAGGTATTGACTGTGAAAGGGCGGATGGATTTTGAATCGCCAGGTGGACGAATTAATGTGAGAATATATATACTTTTTACTGCAGACTAGGTAAAGACTCTTCCACTTCCTCTTCCCCCTACTGGTGCCAAAATCTGGGGACCCCACGCACGCGCATACTGTCAACCACCTAGCTGCATTATCCCTAAAGTCTAAACTTATCACGAGCTGCTGTACTTGATTTCTCCAGAAGTCTAAACCTATCCACTATGGGTTTACGAGGGGAAATACACCAGTGACTCCCTGCAAACCGCTGTGGACAGATTCGGACTTATGGAGAAACCGAGTATTGCCGTTGGAGAAACCCATGAGCATACTTGGTATCGAAATTCGCTGCAGGGACCTTAACTCCTACGGGGGGTACTCGACATTACTCTAATCACTTTTATTACAAGTAATTTCTTGGGAATGAAATTGGAGAATTTAGGTACCAAGTTAATGGTTATGAGTTTATTTATCTATCCTACCTACTGACACTAAGTAAATTTATACCAGCCTGTACGGGGCCGAATGTTTCCCGTGCCTCGACTTTTATGAATTACTACTTTTCAGGCCCAAGGCTACCGGCTGTGTGGTGCCTTATGTAGAAGGATACGACTCTGTAACTACTAGATATATTCGATATCTTAATAGAGTGTTAGGTATCTATGACTTGCTCAGCGGACGTTAGATACTGGAGAAGAGTAGATCTGTTATTAGATAAAAGTACCTCAAAGGAAGAAAGCGAGATACACTTGATCGACTAGACATGTACAATGAAAGGAGGTAAGAGCATGCTTTATAAGAATGAGAGATGTGTTCGAGTAAGGAAAGGGGATTTGGATGAAGTGCTATTGCAAAGAGGAGGGAGACTAATTTAAATCAAGGAAGACTATGAGCTCCCTAGTAGAGAAATATATCCCTCATTTAACGGTTATCCCACTTACGCGCCACACCATTCGATAGTATAGTGAGAATTACCTCAGTTGCTAGGTATAAGTCAGTACATATTCTACTTCGCGTATATCGTTTTTTGCAAAGCAGTATGGAAGCATGTCGGCTGAGGCATGCAAAATCGTGTTGTAGAAAAGTCGAGGCATGGGAAACATTCGGCCAGCCTGGACGCGTGTTTGTTTCATGCAAGGTACTCGAGTAAGCTGTCATGACTGGCTATTTGCTGATCTCTTGAATCGCCAAGGTAGCCCTGCCGAGGAAGCTTGCATGTTCCCAATTACAAGGAGTCGGCATTACATCGGCTAAGTATACCTAGGGTTGCAAGACTTTATAGTAAATTGAGTTCGAGTTCTTGCAAATAGACTTCCGGCATCTTCGCCTTCTTGTTCGCCCGAACTGCCTTACTCGTAGGAAGATGCTCTGTAGTTAGAATAAACAACCGATACCTGAAGTGTACTTGTAGCATATTCTCCTCTACCATCAGACTGTTCATGATTTGACGATTTAGCATGTGTCGTTACAGGGGCTCGTGCTGATAGAGATGGGGAAGGGGTTTTAGCTAACCCAATACTCAAAAGAAGATCGGATCGATTCCCGGCATCTTCGTCCTAATGTCATCCCGAACTACCTTGCTGGCAAAGAAGAACGATTCGATTCCGGGATTTTCGCCCCAATGTCTGCCCGACCTACCAGTGGATACTCAAGTGTGTCTGAACAACGCAGGAGGCAGTCACATGGGGATGTGGGGAAATTTGCTATGGCACATGAAAAGTGGAACTAATGTTTTGGAAACTTATCTCAAAAAAGCTATGTCGTAGCAGTATCGCAGTGTAGTGTAATTTTAATAAGTGATTGTCATCAAAGGCCATTGGCCCATACAGAAGCGATTTATTATCTAATAGCCTCGTGATACTCAAGCATAGACTTCCAAATATGATGGTAGATATTTGTAGTGCTATATTTCAGAAGAGTATTGATTTATGATTAAGGTAATATCATTATGCACATTCAAAGTGATTAAAGCTATAAAAGTGTATTTGATCTAGTGTATTTAAGATTTCGTTGCATTTAAACAAACGAAACCCCACACTTGATTAAAAACTATTTCTTTTTAAATAATACGATGCTTGCAGAGGGAAGGAATTGCAAAGTGTGCGCTGTTCAGGTGTTTATGCATTAGATCCGTGTTGTAGTATGGATACCCCATCACCCCACACTGACGATTTGGCATATCCCCTTCACCCGTTTTAAACCTTAAAGACTGAACCGTTATAAGAGAGAAATATTTAAAGTATGATCAGAGGGACACCGCCTATCACAGTTCAGCTTTTAACGTTTAAACTGGGGGAGAATACTATTTATCCCTCCAACAAGAAATTGTCAACATTCTTGCCGCCTTTGCGGCGGTAGGCACAAGTATGAAAGCTAGTCTCCCTCGAATCTTAAGAATTGATTGAAGGTCATGAGGCACCAAGGCACACTCGCACATTGGAAACAACCGTGTATCAGGCACTCATGCCACTTTAACTACCTGGATTTAAGCGAGTTTTCCACTCCTAGAAGCTACATATCACCTGTGAAGCTACGAGTATTGAGATGATTAATAATTTCAGTTATATACAAGCTAGCTCCAACATAGCTATTCAGATTCGAGCGTACTTTTTTGATTTCCTTTTGTGGGTGGATTCGTGTTGTAATCAGTCACTTTTTGAACCTCAAGTGTATTTCTTCAAGTTAATTAGTTAATAAATAAAAGCGGCATGCGTGTTGCTTTTGGTGCGACATGTGTGTGTGCCTTGTGGCCTCAATCTTTCAATCGAGTCCCGATGTTGCATTGAAGGAATTTCCCCACGGAGGTTAGACATTTCGTGTTGAAAGTCAAAGTCAGATTTATGGAGCACGGGATCTGGCAGGCCTGAGAGGTTGTGAGATTAGCCTAAATCAATCGGTATGATAGTGCTCGAAGGCTTGACCTAACTACGTAAACTCAAAAGCTGAATCCTGTTGAGAGCAGCTATATACAAACAAGATTCTCAATGTTCTACAATACATCCTTCTCGTTCCCTACCCAAGTGGAGCAACTCATCGAGCAGTCTTCTTATCACTTGATATCAGTTTTTCCATCATGGCCAATATCGAGAGTGGTCTTGACGCGTGGTTGCGATATGCTCCACTCCCAAGTGATGAGCGGAACAGCTTTAAGCATCCTGAGAACCTGATATGTCTCAGCGACTCCAAGACTAGCCCTATCCATACAGCTGGAAAGGAGCTTCAAGATGGTCTCAACCGAATTCTGGGTTCCCAAGTCAATGTTCTACCCGTTTCCGCCCTGAAAGAGACGGCATCGGCCTTCATTATCGGCACTGTGGAGTCCTACACCTCAGCCGGAGGTGATATTCAGAATATTCCAGAACTTAAGGAAGACGGTTTCTGGCTTAGCAATCAAGGCGATACTGTTGAGATTCTTGGATTCAACGAACGTGGTGCTCTCTACGGTACATTCGAGTATCTGTCAAAACTGGCACAGGGAACGCTCTCGACGGTAGCCTACGCAACCAATCCGAGTGCACCAATCCGTTGGGTGAATGAGTGGGATAATCTTGACGGGAGCATTGAGAGAGGATATGCTGGTCTATCATTTTTCTTCAGAGATGGAAAAGTTGTTCAGGATTTGACCCGTGCGACTCAATACGCTCGTCTTTTGTCTTCAATTCGAATCAATGGGATCGTGGTGAATAACGTCAATTCGCATTGCAGTCTTCTCAACGATGAAAACATGAGTGGTCTCGGTCGAATTGCCGATGCGATGCGGCCATACGGCTTGAGGATTGGTGTCGCTCTGTTCTTTGACTCGCCCAAGGAGTTGGGTGGCCTGCCAACTTCTGATCCATTAGACCCTGCCGTGAGGCAGTGGTGGAACGACATTACCACGAAGCTCTACAAACATGTCCCCGATCTGCTTGGGTATACCATCAAGGCCAACTCTGAAGGCCAGCCAGGCCCACTCACGTATGGCCGCAGCCTGGCTGACGGAGCTAATATGTTTGCGAGGGCTCTCAAGCCTCACGGTGATGGTCTGGTCATGTATAGAGCTTTTGTGTACAACCATCATCTAGATGAATCGAATATGAAGAACGATCGGGCAAACGCAGCAGTGGAGTTTTTCAAGCACTTGGATGCTGAATTCGACGATAATGTGATCGTTCAGATCAAATTCGGACCTATCGATTTCCAGGTTCGCGAGCCGGTATCACCCTTACTGGCTAACCTACGGAAAACGAAGGCTGTGATTGAGTTCCAAGTCTGCCAGGAGTATATGGGTCAGCAATCCCATGTTGTGTACATGGCTCCCTTGTGGAAAACCATTCTCGACTTCGATCTTCGAATCGACGGAAAGCCGTCAGTGGTCCGTAATATCTTAACCGGCGAACGCTTGGGTTGGGATAGAACTGGCTATACCGCCGTTGTTAATGTAGGTAGCGATAACACGTGGCTGGGGAATCATATGGCTATGTCAAACTTGTATGCTTACGGCAGGATGTGTTGGAACCCTCAAGACGACCCTGAGGACATAGTGCGAGACTGGACACGCTTGACATTCGGCTTGGACAAGACCGTCGTGGACACTATATCCAATATCTTGATGGCAACTTGGCCAGCATATGAGGGCTACAGTGGGAATCTCGGCATCCAAACTTTGTGCGACATTATTCACATCCACTACGGGCCTGGTCCTGGCTCTCACGACGGCAACGGATGGGGACAATGGACTCGTGCGGACTCAAAAGCCCTTGGTATGGACCGGACTGTGGCGACAGGTACTGGATTTGCTGGCCAGTACCCGCCGGAAGTTGCGGCGATGTATGAGCACATTGAAACCACTCCTGACGAACTTCTTCTCTGGTTTCACCACCTGCCTTACTCACACCGCCTGAAGTCCGGCAAGACCGTCATCCAGCACTTTTACGATGAGCACTACGATGGTTCTGCGACCGCGCAGACCTTCCCGACCCAGTGGGAGTCGCTGCGCGGCCTTGTTGACGACCACAGGCACAAGCAGCTTGAGCTCAATTTCAAATACCAAGCAGGCCATTCGCTAGTGTGGCGTGATGCCATCAACGGCTTCTACTTTGAAAAGTGTGGCATCCCGGATGAATTGGGCAGGGTTGGAAACTACAAGTATCGCATCGAGGCCGAAAGCATGGAGCTGGACGGGTATAAAATCGTGGATGTAACTCCGGCAGAGATGGCTTCAGCCGGGAAAGCAGTCATCACAGCTACAGACAATGCGCCGGGAACAGTCAAGACTAAACTGGAGTATCCCTCTGGCACATACGATGTTGCTGTGAACTACTTTGACGTTATAGGGGGCAGATCGCAATTCAGGATTTTCATCAATGAGAGGCAGATTGGGGAATGGGTGGGAGATCTAGAAGACAAGCTTATGCACTGTTTCTCAAAGCTACTAGATGGACACTCCGCGACGAGGATCACGTTTCCGGGAGTCAAAATTGAAAAGGGTGATCTGTTGAAGATAGTCGGCGTACCGGACGGCATCGAGCACGCGCCGCTAGATTACATCTCTATACTGCCCGAGGGTATAGTCGACTAGACTATAAGAATTACAAATGTCTTTCATCTGCTCTAATATTGCAACGATGGATAAACGTTATAATGCTTGTACAGTCAAGTTGAATTTCTAAAATCCGAGTGCTCATTCAAAGTCTGAAGTGCACCGTCTACAATTTACACGAGCGAGTGAGACGGAACATTTTCAACCCTGAGTTCAGAGTCAAAGGCGCATTTTACATCGTTCAATTTATTCTATTTCAAGCCTCATTTCAGGAAGATCCTAGTCAGTCATTATCTCCTTTCGATTACTGAGATAAAATCGCGCCATTTATTTCTCGACTTCTGGTGCAGATTCAAGAGTTCCTAGTTGAATTAAAGTACTATTATATAGATCTTAACAAATTCTGTATAGCGTAATTTATTTAGACAAATACTTATCTATCAAACTATTCATACAAGGGGTGAATTTTGGTGGTATTTGGGGTAGAAGCCCAAACTTGAACCAGGTCACCGTAGACAGATGCTTTTCCATTGTAGGTGCCTGTGTGATCGCCTGTAGAGGGTACCAAACCAAGCAATCATGAATTTTTGCACGTAAGCTCAGTGTAATCCCGAGCCATTTCAGTTTTATATCCCCCAAAGTGACCTCAAGACATCCACAGGCTCACCAGAGATAGAGCTGAAACAGGAGTTAAAATGCAATATATCTGCTACCGCGACCTTTGGCCAGTGCTGTCAGATTATTGGCGTTAGCAGTCAGGGGAGGCGTGGCCCAATAACCGCGCTTACATCTCAAGACTTGCAGACTGACTTCCGGAGCTACTAGTTAGAATAGGCGGTGTTTATCAACTATGTAGCGACACTTCCACCCGGTATTTAGGAACAAATCGACTGTGAAGTTGCTGGCCGAGCTAGTAGCCTAGACACGACGAGCTTCAGGCCTTGCGAATCCGCTGAATTAGGCAAAAGCCCATGTGTCAGCAATGGTGTTGATAAGACCGCTATTTTTCTTGACCGTTCCACACCGATCCAGTGTAAGACATGCTGATGTTGGCTTGCACAAGCGCAACCTGTGTTTTTGTGCCCGCGTCATTCCCTATCTAGGCCGTCCAGTTGCATAGAAGTCCAAGGTGTGAAACCACCGATTAAATCCGTCTATTCACTTTGCCATGTGTTGGCATGTCCCGTGTTCGAAGGTAAGTTCGCGGATGAGACGTAGCCGTGGTCACTGACCACGCTTAGGAGGATCCGGACCAGCTGGTAGAGCTATCATCATCGTCTCCTGCTATTTCCAGCTAGATCCATCACAGCTATCTTCAAGTCTAAGCCCGAGTATTTAATCGTTTTAGCCAGAGCTCATATGAAGTCTGCTGTCTGTGCGCCGTCAGAAACTCCAATGGGTAGGTCAGAAAGGTAGCAGAAATTAGATCCGAATCACCTAACGAAATCACTGACTCTGGTTGTTATAGAAATAAGTAAGGCAAAATTGATCTGCCAGGAAGATGTTACTACTCAGTCAAAACAAGAAATGAAGGCAGTAGTCATAGTTTATAATTACAGTATTTCGTAGAATACGGGGTTCTGTTCCATAAACTGGAAGTGGATTCCAGGAAATATAACTGATTATATGAGTAGGAGTCGTCAAGTCGGAATATTAGCACTGTAAAGCTTGGATTCGACCTTCTTTATCACTTACGTTTTGTTCGGTCTCAGAGGGCAATACCTAAGAGAGGTGTAACCTGTTCTCTAGAAGTCTAAGCACTCTACACATCTCCCCTTCTACTCAGATTCATCCATCCTCATCACACAATTCCTACATGAAATCAACATCTCCACCCGCGAATCAAGCCACCGAGACAGAAGATTCCATTACACATCCTACAGTATCCGTTCAGATCTCATGCGAATATTCGATGACTTTATCCTATCATATAACAGACAATCTCAGATAATCATGATCACAACCCGCATCCGGAAACCTTGGCGCGTTCGGCTTCGTCTTTCTTTGCAGTGGAAAGTTTTTTTCACACGTCTTTAATTTTTTTTTATTTTTCCTCGATATCATGCAGTGAGAAATATGTGATGACTTTGGTAATGTGATTTTTTTTCTTTCCTATTGGATACCTACCTACTTACCCAAGGTAGCTCTTTCTATGAGATTCTTATGTCCTTGAGGGTTTGGAATTGAATGCTTTACCTCTACAGAAGATGAATTAGGCTAGCCCTCTGTCTTGAATGTGCTCGAGTGGTGGCATTCTGTCGACCACCTTATTTAGACTTGCCCTTGCTCCAGACACTACGCCACGGTTAGATGCCATCGCACATTCAGTTGGAGGAAAGGCAACCTAGCCTGTCTTAGGAATGTCACAAGCAACGAGAGAGTGATTAGGTAGAAATTTCATCGATGAAGTTAATATAAAAACCACCCAATTAATTAATGCGGCAGAGACTGAGGCAACTGCTTCCTGTCTGCCATCCCTCCTGCCCGCCTTCATCGCTAGCTAGCGCATGTCCAGCACCACCGAGTTATATCTTCGCTGTGCTAGGAAGTCAAATAGATCAACGAGATTGAAAGAATCAACATGGCCATTGGGCCCGTATGTCCTCAAAATATTTTTCTTGCAATTTTCCCAAGGCCATCCTTGGCCTCGATTGAAATCAACTCCCATGCCAGTTAACCATCGCCTAATTTCTTTTTATAACAAATTCCCTCGCAGCTCGAACCCTAGGTAGATCTACCCAGATTAGTATTGATATTCTTTCTCCCACCTCTCCTTTCTCGGGTGCTTAATAACGGTATTCGGCGGATGATCCTCTTTCGTAAACCGGCAACCAAAAGCAGTACAAACAGACTCCTTACTCCCGCTCGGAAATGAAACGCTCGGGCAGTGATGACCATAAATGCAATACTCCAACTCGCAATCTTGACCATTCAAACAAGGATTTAATCGGGTTAAGTAAGCAATGGCTTTGAGATCTTCGTCTGTGGCTTTATACTGGTGTTCGAAGCAGCACTCATCGCCTTTGGCGCAAGGGCCGCGGAGATAGTGGTTGTTGCATAACTTGTTGTTTGTGGTTCGGCGCTTGATTTTATCGAGAACGGCGGCGTTGACTGTTATTGGCGGATCGAGACCTCGAGGAACTGGGTCCCAGGCCACTTTGGCTTTGGGAGATATAGGGGTGACCTTTTTGATCGGAGTAGTGGTTGTGCTTCCATTTTTGACGGAGACTGGAGAAGCTATTGGGATAGGAGGCGCAATTGATGTTACACCGGCCCAGGTTGAGGGGACTTCGTTGGTAGGTAAACGATCGATAAGTTTTTCGGATCGGAAAATATCGTTAAGTGTAAGGATATGCAGACCGGTCGCGGACAATTCTCGGACGATAGGGGGGCCTTCGATGATTGTAATCCTGCTTCGGTCGTCTTTTGTAACTACTTCGTCGAGAAATGGTGCGTAACCAGCATCGTGAGATATGCCGAGAAGAATCTGTTTGCAATTATGGTTCCGAAGATGCCATCGCATACATTCTGCAAAAGTCAGTCCTGGCCTGAAGATTGCCTGCAGGAATTTTTATACCTTTAATCTTTGAATCTGCCCTCTCTTTCCCATGTCCAACATCAATGAAGTCGAATGATGCTTTTCCTTGTGTAAACCCTAGTGTGAATTCCCTGAGATCGTCCGGATTATTCAGAGATCCATCTCGTCGCATAGCTTTGGAAAGTCCGCTAATATTTGCACACACTTTGGCCACAACTTCAATTTGATCCGTGAGATCATGGCAATTATCGAGAATTGTATTTCGTAAAAGAGTTGCTGCTTGCTTTCCACCTTCGATGCCCTGTCGAATAAGATCCTCATTGAACTGAGACACATTAGCAAACGCCTTGATGAAGCGAGAATGGTCCTGCTCACAATCATGCCATCGCCATCTATTAGAACCATGATATATGGATTTCGATTCTGCGGAATTCAGCAAGCATCCGACCATTTCCGCAGATGCGCCGTACCCTCAAATTATCACAATCAAAGCTAACTTGTCCCATTCGTAGTGTTGCGTGACTCAGCTGCTGCTGCAAGTCTCTCCGCGAGCGCCTCGCATCATCCAAATCCAATTGCGCATTGGTCAATTCTTGGTTTAATCGTGTATTCTCTTCTCGGTATGTGCTCTCGACTTGTTCAGCGTAGAGCATGAGATCCTGCGAAGCAAAGTTACGAACAGTCCTCACTCTAGGCTGCTGCCAGGATATTATGCTTCAACCTACCTTAATAAGTTCATCACTGCTATCCTGGTGGTCTCGCAGGCTTCGATATCGCTGCACGAAATTCAATATATTCGATGGTATCGGGGGCGATGGCGCCATGAGACTCGTTGAGGTCATGGCTAGAAGAATTGTTTTGCTGTGATGGTTGGTGTGGTGTGTCCGAGTCTATGTGCAGTGAAGCTGAAATAGAATCGGCTCCGTTCGTGGGCGGCCAGACCAGACAGACCGGTAGAAATTTGCGGGTTTAATACGGCTGGGTCGCGGTTCTTTGTGATCGGCACCAGGGAGACGCGACAGTGGGGAAGATGAGCTAATTATATTATAAAATAGCCCACAGCTCTAAATTGACTTCAAGAGATCCAGATGTCAGTTCTACAGTACAGTGGTGCTTTACTTTAATTATTCAAGTTGCTTTGTTTCCTCCTGTTATCATTTTTCAGTGTGTTTCTTTCATCTTCCGTTTGGACTGGGACATGCACCTAACTCTGCCTGCCTACCTACTTCGGTACCTACCTACCGAACTCGTTTGCAAGGGCGGCGCTACTCGCACCGGGCAAAAGAAAGCTAGGAAGCTTCAGCTTCAGCTTCAGCTTCAGCTCCAGCTCCAGCTCCAGCTCCAGCCGGAGAGCTTTCGGCTTCATGCTTCGTGCTTCGTGCTTTGATTGCCTGCGCTGACTCATCCCCCGACCGCTCCTCTCTCCGGTCCTTCCTGGTCCTTTCTTTCGTCTGGTCAGCCCTGCCAACCCAATTTGTGCCTTGCTGCAGTGCTGCTCTGCTGTGCTGTGCTGTGCTGTGCTGTGCTGTGCTTTGCGGATCCCGGTTGGTGGCCGCTGTCCTTCCCCGCTCTAGCTCTCAGCATCCTATCAGAAGCTCTGACAGCACCGAGTTGTGCCCTGCCGCCTCTTGTGCTGCTTGCTTGCTACTCGGCAAGCTGAGGATTCAAGGACTGTGTAGTGGCAGCTTGGATGAGCCGGGAGCAGAAATCTGACGAGGCGTTGTTCCGTTTGTAAGGAAGGTAGGTAGGTACCTACTTGTCCGTCGGCGAGTTGGTGAGCGATGTAGGTAGCAGTCAAGGACTTTGGATATCACATTCTATAGTCACGTGTCTCTTGTTCGACGACAATCTGGCTGGTATGCCTTCGCTGATGTCAATGAATTCCAATCGCTTTGGATCCCAATGCCTTGTTCTTGATCTTCCAACTATATGGGTAGATTTTAATTCCTTTGTGTCTTTCGGGCTGTTCATAAGACTGTTTCGAGGGATTTCCGGCCCGGCTGCCCATGCCAATTAAAACCTCATAATAACGGTTCCTTTCTTATCAGACGAGGCACTGACACTGCACTGCCTTTACTCTGGGGAGATGTAGCCTCGCGATGGTCATCTGCTGCCGTTCCCTTCGCTTAACACTAGATCGTTGGGCTGGTTGCTGCAATCGTCTTGTTCCGTTTGCTCTCTTCCACTGCGCGTGGATTTACGACATGCTGCGGTAGACTTTTTGTCTCTTATATCTACAGGCTCTGCTCCTGTCCATTATTCATCTCCGACACCCGTCCACGATAAGCGAGTAGAAAAAGACCACATCTTGCAACAGCAACGAACTCGTCGACCCCTATGAAGCAAAAACATTCCGCAGACATGTCACAAATCGTGAGCGCAAGCAAATCCAGTGGTCAACCAGCCACTCAACAAGATTCCCCGAGATCTCGAAAGCTTCTCTAGGCTCCCTGTTGAGGTCCGCCAGATGGTCTGGAGGTACGTCTGTTTCGAAGAATGGGACGTCGACCTTGACGTCCTACAAATTAGCCCGAATACCGGTGGTCTAAGAGTCCGTCGACCTGAACAGGAGGTTTCATGGTCTTGGCTCTTCGAATCGCCGACATATTTCAGCCGCTGCGCTCCTCCTGCTTTAATTCATACTTCGCAAGAAGCCAGAACGGAGGGCCTGCGATGGTATGTACCCTGTTTTGGCACACCTACGTATCCCGCCTCCGGAACCCAAGCGATCCCTCCCCGGATCTACATCAACTGGACTGCCGATCGTCTTTGCATATTGTATCCTGAGCTCGGTCAAAATTCGAATCATAATCACCCAACGGAGAGCGTATTAGCGCTGCTTACCACCAATAGGCTACGCCATCTTGCCTGGCACACCTCAAGTCCGTCCTTTACACTCTGATCACATATATGGGAGGGTGCCCAACATATAAGAGCTCGTCTGCGCGTGCCTTCCATTCATGGATATTGGTAGATTCGTTCGACATCCTTCCAGGCCCATGAAGACTTGAGAAAATGAAAGAAGTTATGAAAGGACCCGCCCAATTCACAGCTTTGCAAATGTTCTGAAGATGAAAGCCTGGAAAACTTTCCATCACAGTGAGAAGTTGGCATTGGAGGGGATGGAAACCGGGAATATCTGTATCCTCCTCAAGGCCTATGTAAAGGATAATTTATTGCAGTTCTTGCCATTACTTATGCGCAAGATGGAAAGAGTCGAAAAGAAAATGCTCGCGGGGCAAAAGCAGACTTGAGGGCTGATAGACCTACAAATAGTCTTCAAGGTGCCTTTCTCTTGACGGAATGGCCGACTCAAGCTTCTGGTGGTCGTTACTCATGTGGACACCGGTGCCACTGCCTGAAGCTTCTGAAAGCACCGCAGCAATGTAGACCAATTATCTAATATTTTAAATAGTCCTTACTTGCGAGTGCACTTGAGAAATCCCGGAGGTTGATATGTATTCGGAGCAGCTGCCATGTCCGATCTCCAAATTGTTTCACTGGTAAACACAGTACTAAAATCTTCACCTGGATGAAGCGAGCTCAGTTTCTACCTATATTACACGTGACAAAGTATCCACTTTCGGCTCTCGGCAAAACAAGCACGACATTGCCGAACCTAATTACAAATCCTGTTCATCACCACTCTATCTCTCTTCCAAAGATAGGGACATAGAACATCAAATATCACCCAATTTGACTCATAAAACTGTAAATTATCACCATGACTGAAGCAAGCAGAACAGATACAGAAGAACAGAGAGCTGTTCACGAACAAACAGAGCAATCGCCACTTCTTGGCGATCATCGCCCAGACCAGCAAATCGATGAGGAAGATGCGGTCGAGAAAAGTGGCAGGACAACTAGCTGGTGGATCTGGAGAGCGGTCTGGTTCATCGTTGCAGTGCTTGTTCTTACGCTTTTTATCAAAGGATGGGTAGATGCTGGTGGTGATGTTCAGGTGTGTTATGACTCTAAATTGGGATTTCATGTTGCTGATGATTCAAGTTTGATTTGAAGGGAGCTCTTAAGCGAGCTCTTGGAGGTGGTTTGAGTGGTGCTGCGGCTATGGTTTTGCAGGTTCTGCTTTTGATGGTATTGCCTTTCCTCGTGCTGTTGAGGAGAAACTGTACTTATTGGTATCAAAGCCGCTACGGACTATCATGAATTATCAGTACCGATTTGGGACCAGCTTCACTGCTGCGACTAGGACTCTGTATGCTGATGGCGGATTTCTTCGCTACTATCAGGGAATGGGCGCTGCTCTGATTCAAGGTAAATTATCTCGATAATGGTCACTGGGCCACGAGTGATCGGGACTTAATCATTCTTAGGACCTGTCTCTCGTTTTGGAGACACAGCAGCCAATGCCGGCATCCTTGCTCTACTCCAATCCAACTCCTATCTGAAGGGTCTCCCAACGCCCATCCAGACTATTTTTGCATCTCTCTGGTAAATCCTCTTCCTCCAATGTCAAAAACTCATCTGAAACCTTCTTAGCGCCGCCTCATTCCGTATGATCTTGACCCCAATCGATACACTCAAAACGACACTTCAAGTCCAAGGCTCCAAGGGTACGATCCTACTCCGTCAACGCATCAAAACAAACGGAATCGGTAGTCTATGGTGGGGAGCATTCGCCACTGCAGCAGCGACTTTCGTCGGCCACTACCCAGTATGTGAACTTTCCGCCATAAATTCTCCTTGAAGTCCGATCAGGATCAGACTTCTTGTGTTAATCCTGATCCCATCCTGAAACATTGACCCTGTAACATGCTAAACTTTTGAAGTGGTTTGCTACTTATAACTTCCTGTCTGAGACAATTCCTGCACCCCCAAAGCATTCGATAGTCGTATGGCTGTTGCGTCTGGCTTTTATCGGCTTCATGGCTTCGGTCGTATCGGATTCTGTATCGAATTCGTTGAGGGTGGTGAAGACGTATCGGCAAGTCAATGATACACAGGTATCGTACAGTAAGTTTCCCTTTCACGACTTCTCTCTAGTGATTTCCGGAAGGCTCTGTACTGACATTGTCACGTAGCTGAGGCAGCTCGTCTCGTCATCATACAAGATGGCGTCCTCGGATTATTTGGACGAGGTCTCCGCACTAGAATCTTGTGCAATGGGTTACAGGGGCTCTTGTTTAGCATTTTATGGAAGTTGTTCTTAGATCTGTGAGTCGCCTGTTCGCTTGTTTCGCTTTGGTGTTGCATCGGCTAATGTCTGTTACAGATGGGAGAAGAAGACAAGCTCATGATTTTGTTCCCAATTCGTTTCAGTCGGCCGAATACCGATTGCCTTTGGGCGGATTTGTTAATATATCACAGGTCATTTGTCTCTATGGCAGTCTTTGCATGTAGCATGATGAACATAATGAAGTATCTAGACAGGGGCGTTGGAAGGCGCCCAAAGCTCTAAGCGAATGGAGACTAGGTACCATCGCTTTCGTTTAGAAGGTCGTGTGAGGATACATTTACCTTTCGGTCATTTCAGGCTCCTCCTTATTAGGCTTGGTGTAGCAAATCGTCTCTGTCTGAAGTTATAGGTCTCAAACCTTTATATCTTCAGATCTTTAGATTGATCTATAGCATTCACCAGTCTTTGGTGCCTCCGTACCTACGCAGCACATGTATTTTTGACGTCAGGTGACAAATATTTACTACCTCTGGTCATATCCAGCCCTTTGGCCTATTGTCTCAGCCAACTTCTTCGTACTATCTCGCGATCAAACCTTCGAATATCTCATGTATTTTCTTGCAGTCTAGGCAGCCAGATCTGGGATATTTATTCTCTTGGCAGCTTACTCCTCTCATCACTTCGTCATAGATTACTCGAATCACAACCGCTATCCCACTCTCCAACACTCTCCAACACTCAGATCTTCACGCGCTCCTGAGATATCTGCAATGACACCCTCGCCGTTCAACGGAACTGACCTGGAAGGTATGGAAAACATCTTCAGCACAATCACAGTCCAAGATGAGGATCCACCACGCCCGTCACCCAGATTTCTCAAGGTCTCAATATCCCTGGACGGATCAAGTGTTCCGTTGGCCTAGAGGTCAGAGCATCAAGTGCTGGCAAGAAGAGCCTCTTCGTGAAGGAGGCAGTGAACAAGGGCGGGTCGATCTTCTCAAGCAAAGCTCTTCTCGGCATTATAAGTAATCCACACCCAACCCAGTCTAAGCATAGAGTCCCGGATCTAGTCGGCTAACATCTGCTTCAGATCGACAATGAAGAGGCGCTTGGATGCACTTGCGATAATTGCTTGGTCAATCAACGCCAGGGCTTGTCCACTAGACACGAGCCTACATCGAATGGGTCTATGGAACCAGGACGAAAAAGTGATACCAAGTCTCGAGCTTGCGGAGGTTGTAAGAAGATGTTCTAATGCAGCAAAGTAGATTTGACGCTTCTCCTCATCACCTTTCTGTCCAGGGCATCCTGCTAGTAGCTTCTTTGGACCTTTTAAAAGAAAGCATGAGCACACCACCACAATTTCAAGTGTGAGATCCTCGACAAAACACGCGTGATACTTGGCGAATCTTTTCCTACGAGCAAGGAGGCTAGATTTATCATTCGTCTTCTGACGTCAACATATCAGACTCAGAGTGGAACGAAATTGTGGCGCTACCTGCAAATCGAAAGTTTAAGATGGTCATTTTCCCATTCCCATTTGGGGATGTTTCTTTGGGAGAAGTCGCCAGAAGCATTTCATCGATCGCCAAAAAAAAATTGTGAATATACAGTGCAGCAAGGATGAGATCGTTGATCTCTTCTGTATTTTACGCCGAGTCCTGCTAGATGCAAGCATCAAGAACACATTCTGACGGCACGTAGATGCACAACTCCCAGTGTAGCATTGGTGCCCCACTCATGAAGGGTCACCACGTCTACGATCCCAACTTCACCGCCACGATGTTGCTCGGCGCGTGTCTCGAGCCTTTCGCGGCGTTCATGGCTCACAATTGCGATCCTTCTACCAAGACCATTCATGAGGCAGACGAACTCATCATCAGAGCTACTCGCGACATAGCTGCTGGTGGAGGAATCACTCGATCTTGGGGCCTCGGATAATGGAACACAATACTCGGAGATCCCAGCTCTCTGCTGAGCCTATCGGTACAAATTCTGTTCGGGAAATGAAGAGCTACTTGTTTGGGCCGGTTTGGATGAATTGGAGGCAAAAGACATACTTGACTAGTAGCTAGTTATCGAGACTGTTCGGGCCTTGCCTCGTTGCCTCGAACGCCCGGGAGTAGCTAATAGTAGGAATCAATGAACAATACAAGATATTGCGACATCCACATCAAGACCTTGGATTTATCGATGTTTAAGGTTCTAGTGATTTCTAGGAAAGTCACGGAGTTATTCTACGAAAGTTCTCTGAAACCTTAAGAAATTTCATGAAGTTATTATATTTGGGAATCCTTCCCCCCTTCCCCCCCCCCGCCTGAAACTACTTAACTTGACTGGGGTGAAATTTTAGACTGTGGTCTCCATCCACCTTTTTGAAAATGTTCATATCATTTCCTCGGGATTTTCATGTCGCATCAGTTCAGGTAACCCTCCTTCTTTCAGTTTCTGCTGCAAACTACACAACGACAAAGTCAAATCCGAAGCATGAAATAATGGCTTCATTCTATCAGCTAGTGCGTGCTCTCTATCCGACAATGGCAAGCGGCTGCAGCCTATGTTTAAGGAGAAAGTCGCTGCTAGTGATCTGATGTATTGCATCAAGTCCCCGCTACTCAACATCTTGAGTTCACTTTTCCGGATGTCTCACAACACAGAGATTTATTGCTAACAGTATCTATCTCAAATTGGCGACGAAGAGGAAATTCTGCGAACCACATGTTATGGCTGCTTTGCTAAGTGTGATGAGCTTGGCCCTGGCTTCTGGCGATGGACAGAACCCAAGATTGATTTTAAGCGCTTGGCATGCGGAGGCTGCAAGGTTCTTCACTTCTGTGATCAGGTCATTATGATAACATGCTCCAATATGAAGTCTGGCCAAAAGTTAATGAACGAATGCGTGCAAGAAGGCGGCGTGGAAGAGCCACCACAAACATGAATGCAAGACCCATTGCGATGGTGAAAGTCTATTGAAGATCTGCCTTTGACTACACTATCTGGTTGAGCCCGACCATGTCCCGATTATGATGCCGTCTGACCGTCCCAACTCTCTGTTCCTGATAGTTTCGCACTTCGATCTGCGAAAGTCTGACGCAAATGTGTTCATCAAAGCCTTCAAGACTCTTCCCGATGGCTTCAAGAATTTAGGCCCGTTATTGCTTCTCCACCTGAAAACTGAGGTCGTTCTCGGGACCAGGAGGTGGTTCGGTGCAGACTCACAGGTTGCTGGTCTTGAGGAGGTCATTTTTAGCACGATTCCGGGACGGGCTAGGGAATTTGCTGCTGTTCAAGGTATTCTGTTCGCTGACTATGTTCCTTTGACTGAGAGTGACATTGAGCGACCAAGGCATGAATGAGCTTCTGGAGTGGGTTGTCTCATAGGTCCACTTACAGCCAAGGATTTGATTCAAGGATCTGCGAATGGTGCTTGAGCCAGGGGATACAAAGTCTCATTAGTCATGATATTTTAGATCCTGGCTGAGCTCTGGAACTATGAACTGTGGATCCTACCAATTTGGGAAACCGTTGCTGCAATCATCTTGAAAATATACATCAAAGTAGCAAAACAAAATCAAAGTGAGTCAATTTCGATCAGAGTGGCGGACTTTTGGGTCAGTCCAACTAAGCCTCCGCGAATTTCTCGCATAAATAGTAGTCTGGTACCGATAGGGCAAATAGTCGCTTTCAGAATAGGTTGAGTTGCAAGATATGATAAAACTGTATCCAAACCTCATGCAGCGAGAATGATAATTTAATTACTCAATCTATTCCAGAATATTCGAGATTCATTTTATTCAAGCTGAGAACCTGTGAGTAATGTAGAGGAAATCGAATGAAGTCATGCACTGCTCTCCACGAGACTGAGGAAGTGAGATGATTCTGCTTAGGTGAATCATACCCACGAAACCTTTTATGGTTCGGAAATCCTGCACGAGAGGCGAAAGCTTTATTGAAGTGAAGGAGGGAGAGAGCATGGCGGTGAATTGTTGAGACAAGCCTGACGAAGTGTCTTTCAGAAATATGAAGTGAAAGCTGCCGACCGGGAAGCTACTTCAAATGCAAACGCAGCTCTGCGATTCACTTCGAACTGACTGTACTATATAGGAGTACCATTTCATATACACAAATAGAGTTCAACTTTCGAATTTGAGCTCGAGACGGGCAAGAACCAGAACACCTCCACCATGACGAACCAAATTTCAATGTCCGGACACCCTGATATAAACAGAATACAGACTGCGCCCTCGAGGCTCTACCCCGGTAGGATCGGGATCTATACGAAAAACCTCTACGAGGTCAAAAATATATCAAATCGTGACTATATATTCCAGTCTCAGGGAGATGGGTTGGCAATCGTAAGTGCACACCCCATCGGTAAGTCTTTTAACGCTGAATTTTCACAGATCGGTGAAGATCAAGATGGTATCGAACGGGCCTGTGATTGCTGCTTCAGAACCTTTTATAAGACGTCCGAAGGCGTACAAATTGACACCTCATTCGAGCCGAAAGCTGAAGTTCACACCACTTCCCAGATTTCCACTTCGCAGCAAAGCACGGGAGACTCGGATCCAAAAGAGGCAGCAGCGCCTCAGGAGAAGCTACAAGCTTGTCAGAAGTGCCGTATGGTTTACTATTGCAACCAGGTATAGTTCCTTGAGAAACATGCGACAGATTTCACAAGAAATTGAAAACATATCCTTCTAATCGTTGAAGACTGTAGGCTGACAAGTGACAGACGTGCAAGCAGAAGGCCTGGCTTCATCATCACGAACGAGAATGCAAGATCTTGGCATCTGGAAGAGCAAAATATGAGATTCGTCAAGCCGAGGGTGGAGGTTCAGTTGATGATGATGATATTGACTCTCAGGCTACGTGTGATGCAGAGGATTACAACGACACCAACCATTTCGAAAACGAATACAACATCTTCGACAACATCGTTCGGATGGCTATTCGCTTCTTGCTAGTGTTCAAAGCACACGATTCTGCTGCGCTGGATCTTAACACAAAGAATGGCCGATCTCTGGACCATTTACTTACGAATCTGAGCCAAGAGCCCGGGTTCCCAGTACTGGAATCCTGCTACCTTGCGATAACAGTAGTGGTAAGAGATCTGACAGGTACATCTTTGAGTCTTACTGATGTAGGCCTTTTTGTTCGCATGGTACGTGAAGATCTTCATTCCTCTGGTCCAGGCTTACTGATTGATGTAGCTATATGAAAGTCGAAGGGCATTAGTACTACCGATCTTGAAAGATCCGTGCCAGCCTCCTTACATTGGTCATTTGATCTCTCCAGGATACTTTGTCGATCCACTCCTATCATTGACTCAACACTCCTGCGATCCGAACTCTCACGCCGTTATCCAGCACGGTACCATCTACGTCCAGGCATTGAGAGACATCCCAGCTGGAGCAGAAGTGACTGTCAGCTACGTCTCCGGGCACGAGTCCTTCGATTTTGTAACCCGGACGAGAGCTCTACACGACTTCTGGAACATCCGGTGTGCTTGCAACGTCTGCAAGTTTGGTGCTCTTGTCCCAGCAAACGAACATCCCGAATTCCATAATATGGTGCAACATAGCTCTGTCCACACGATCGATATGCCCATCAAAGATCACGATCTGGATAGGAAAGTCGAAGAGTGGTTGGAAAGATTGAGTCGTCTAGGCTGTGGAGCTGGTAAAATTCAACTCCCGGTCTTTCGTCGCTTGTGGTACTTGCGGATGGGAAAATTTTACGACCAAAAGGATTACCAGCAGACTTTGGCAGGCTGCCTAGCACTATACATCTGGCTTGAGAGAAAGGATACACACGGGGAGCGAATTGACAGTCTCTACATTATTTGCGACATGGTGAGTTTGACAGAGGACTCCTTTTCTGGATATCAGGGAGCATATCGCTACACCGAGCTCCCAGTGATTTTTTGATCAGGATTACTGACAATCGTTGCTCTAGTTGGAACTCAGGAGCTGCATTCGTCGAACAGCTCTGGAAGGTTGGTCCCAGATACCAGCCGACGTCAGACGCGAGTTTCCCAGCTTGTACTTCTGCATGCGCACTCATTACAACGTTCTTCTCTTTCGATATTTTGGTCGATCAGCGTCCATTACACAGCGCGAGGCTGCATCTTGGGAAGAATATCAGGATGCGAACCCAAAGATGGCGTTGATACGCCGAGAGCTTTTCACTGACTCTGCGAAATTCGCAAACGAAATGCGCAAGGCTATCAACGTGCTGCTCAATTGGGTTGGACATCCTGACTTGGATCAGGAAATGTTGAATGAGTTATTCGGATGGCAGCATAGGATGCCTGACAAGTTAGGAGCGGATGCATGATCGAGGATTGGGCGTGTGCATGCTTTCGTAAAGAAGGTTTAGACTCCGGATTTTGCGACTTCTCATGGGCAGGGTGACTTGCTATTATTCAATTTTTGCAGTGGAAAACAAGCTTATTAGATATTGAGATATATAGGCTTGTGTCTGACATGAATTGGAGTTTCTTTCAAGAGGTTGATAAAACAATATGGTAGTAACCTTTCAGTCAATCGAACACTAGACTTAAAGTCTGAATAGTGATTAATAGAGAGAGATCAGAAAAGAATGGACCATCTATTAGCGAGTTCCCCATATGACTCCATGTAAAATACATGCAAAGGGTCCTTGGATGGCTCTAAATTTGCCTCCAGCCAGGGTCAATGGGGATGTCAACAAATGCCTTGCCTTAAGCGAGAGAATGTGTACTTCACCTTTCGAGTGGGGCCAAACAAATAAATTCCTTGCCGACAACGCAACTCACCGCTGACGGTCTAAATTGGGCAGAATCGGTCGAAGCTACAGTAGAAAGACTGCATGCTCCCTCGAACGTGATCGTGTTCGAATTTCCTTGTGCATCAAACCACCCTTACGACAACAACTGCAATGTCGAACGCTACAGACGAGAACAATGCAGCTACTGCACACAAGGAGATGGGCCATGAGTTCGAAGTACCATCAAGGGTAAGATGCGAGCACCCCGTTCAGCTCGGTGAATCAAAGATACCTGGCGCAGGTCGTGGACTCTTTGTTTTACACGATGTGAAGGAAGGTGGTCTTGTCTTCGAGATTCCAAATGTCCGTCTCTCAATTGTAAGTCAAGATCGATAATCGTATATCCTACGGTTTCCATTATTATTCAAATACTGAGTTTTACCTGGATAGATCCGCGGCGAAAGTCTAGACACAACCTGCGACTATTGCTTCGCCCATACCTCCGTATATGGTCAGACTGATCCCCGATCCGACCTTTCCTATAAAGCCTGCAACAACTGTAATATTCCATCATACTGTAGCCCTGCCTGTACCAAAACTGCTTGGACCACATACCATCAATACGAATGTCCGAACTTCTCAAAGATTGCTTCATCAGACCCCGAGGGCAAAATCAGATGTCGAAATGAAGACCTTCGCACTATCATCCGAATCCTCTCTCTGCAATTTGCCGGGATGATACCAGATGAGGAGTGGGAGGAGATAATCAGCTTGAAACCACAGCCAGCAGGACCGGGTGAAGAATCAGGTCTGCCTGTCATTGTTACTAACATCAAAGCCTTGATCGCACAGCACGGCCTCACGAACCTAAGCATGGAAGTCGTTGAAAATATCATTCGTGCTGTAAGTTTTGCCTCAGTTCTTCTATCAACTTTAGCTAAACCTATTAGTACTTCAACAATCGGTGCTTCGTCCAACTCTGGGTTCCTTATCTTTCGCCGCCATCAAGCGTCCACCGTTACCGCCACCTTGAGGTCCCCATCGGCGAGTGCCTCGAGCCCTTCTACAGTATGCTCAATCACTGCTGTATCCCAAATTGTACCTGGCTATCGGAAGGACGAACGCTTCAAGTCCGCGCTGAGAGAGACATCGCTGCAGGTGAAGAACTCACCATATGCTACACCTGGAGTAACACTTTGAAAGATCGTCAGGAGAAGTTGTCGGGTTGGATTGGCAAGTGCACTTGCGTTTTGTGTCTCAATCCACCGAGGGAGCCGACGGGAAAATTAAGAGAAAGTGTAGAGAAACTACTCAAGGCAAGAGGTGGTGATGCTACCCCATCTCATGCTCGATCCACCTCAATCTTGTGCGCAATCAGCAAAATGGAGCTTGTTGGATTAGGAGTTGAAGCATGGCCGATGAGAAATCTGTACGCACAATTGTTTCGCTGTCGCTGTGGTCAGGTCAGTACTTCCCGTCCTATGTTCCTTGCCATAAGGGAATCTACTAGGTAGAATGGGATCCTGCATTCTGGTCCTGAGACAATGAGGATTACGCATACTAAAATTTTAATCTAGTATGATGGACCAACAATGCTGAAAACGTGGCTGAAGTTGTACTTCTTCATTGAGCCTGCGATGCGACCTCAGGAGAGTCTCGGCAACCGAAACAGATCTCTGACCGTCCTCGCCTACCTCCTCGATCTGAATGATCCGACTTATTCTCATCTCGAACCATACCCGAAGGAAGTTCTAAAGCTAGCACCATGGCTGCACTACCAGCTAAGAGCGAAGTTGCTGTACAGTATCCGCCAATGCAATGGCCCAGATTCCTACTGTGTCAAGTACGAGGAGGAGACGTACGAGAAGGACTTTGGTCAATTGGAGAGAGATGCAGAAGCAATGGTCGTCAGGGAAGTGAGAGATTACGTACCATTCTACAAGAGTGCAGAGTCGAAGTGGGCGTTTCTGAAGGATATGAATGAGCTTTTGGCTTGGGCTGAACTTCCTGCTCGGGCTGAATCGCAACTTGTTACCATCCATTCGGTTTGATACATGGGTTCTGTTTCTGGTGGGTTGAATGGTCTCATTGGTGTTCCATCTCAATCTAAAGCTTTTCTAGATATTTCTCCCTCGGACCGCGTGATCAAGTCAACATTCCATGTAAATGTGGGAATGTATTCTAGTCCTACGAGCGATTCGGTTGAGCAACTTTACGTCGTAAAATGGACCGTACAGTCCTGAATAAACCATGAAGAATACAATCTAACAAAAAGCCATGATAGTTCGTAAATTCTTTGCATCATAGGGAGCCAATGTGAGGCAGCAGCAGACCCTAGAAAACTACGAAAAAATTTGGACCGATGAGGTTGCTAGCACTACATTTGCAAGGAAATCCTACCATCAACGGCGGCAGTCACTGAAATCTCGCAAAATCATCTCCACGGTCATATCTTGTGAGTTGATTTGTTTCATGCCCAAAACTGTCCAGTACAGAGCAGAAATGCCAGCAACATCAGGTCTTCCTTTCTGGATGGTCATCGACCTCCGACGCTGTTGCCTAAATGCCAAACTAACCAGACCCAACTGCAAAGCGTAACATACACAGTGTTTTGAAAGCGAGCAAGAGACGCGCGAAAAGAAACAACAATCGATTGAAGACGGAGATCAGGCTAGCTCTATGAGACGTTCTTGTTTCCCAACAGGTAGGAGGGCTTCTTAGGAACCAGCCAGCCCGTCAAAGCTGCCCTCTCTGACGCTTAGTACCATCGAAGATTCAGGTCCGCCCTGGTCTTCGGTTCATACCTATCAACCAGCCCTGCCCTATTTAGTTATCTTTGCATGTCTCTCCTGTTCAGCCTTGTCAGCCTTTCTTAGATGCTTGATGATAGCTTTGAATAGAATCTCAGAAATTAAGGGCGGGACGGCATTGCCGATCTGCTTCTTGATACAGCTTCCATGAAAGACATGGTGATGTGGGAATGACTGAAGGGAAGCCAGCTCCCGATCTGTGAAACCTCTTAGGCCGTCAGGGTGTCCTCGGCCCCCACCATCGCAGGTTATGGTGGGTATAACACCAGATGCATCCCATTCCCCTTTCCCACGGCCATCTACGGCTTCGACATTGTGATTAGGGGCCTGGTTAGGAATTTTTCTCAGAACGCTTCGGACGCTAGTGAATGGCTTCAGGCCATTTGAAGAACTGGCAGAGTGGGTGTACTCGGGGATCTCGGGGAGAGTCTCACCGGGGCTGAGAGATGTTAGTAAGAGGACAATATATCGACAGGTAGGGAGGTACTTACCACGCGGCGACAATAATGAGGCGACGACGGGTCTGAGCCAGACCGTATCGATGAAATTCTACAATTTGATACGCAATAGAATAGCCGTAACTCGTGAATGTCTGGATGAGAGCATTGAAGGCCATCGAAAACTTCGGATGCAAGATACCGAAGGTCTGCTCTAAAGTAATGATGCGAGGGCGAGCCTTATCGACGATGGCATCACAAGCGAAAAGCGAATCGAAATTCTGCTGATCGTTTTTGCCAGCTCTCGTATGGACTGGCGAGAAAACCTGGCAGGGAGGTGATAGGTGTAGCACATCCACGAAGAGATCAACGCTGGCATTGATCTGCGCTACAAGATCATGGGCCCACATTTCGTAATGAGTAGCAGTTGAGAAGTTGGCCTTCCAAGTCTTGCCTGCGTTTTTATCAAAGTCCAGACCCCAAGTGACCTCGAGACCTGCAGCGACAGAGCCTCGGGTGGTACCTCCGGCACCACAAACTAAATCGAAGTCAGTAGTTCTCCTTCTGACTAAAGACTAAGGCTAGAGAAGAATTGCGCGATACTTACAAGCATCTCCATAAGTGTAAGCTGAAGCAGCCGGGTTGAGCTTTCGCTGGCTCGCAGAGCCCGATACACGTCTGAAGCCCTGAATGCTGCTAGATATCTGTGGTGATGTGAGGTCAACATCAGCTTTCCTTTTGTATCGACCTGAAATGCGACCTATATCATTGTTCGGGGGTTCCTCTCCGTCAATACTCAAAACAGACTTCAGTCTGACACGAACGTCCTCAATATCTACCTGGCGGTGCTTTCTCGTAGCTTTATCGTCGTCGTCATCGTCGAGGATTTCGATGATCGAGCGTCTGCGAACTTGACCCTGGCAGGCTGCTGACTGAGCATGTGGCTGTCGGGATTTCTGCTCGTGCCTGTTCTGGTAATGCTCGAACAATTCCAAGGATCTCTTGAATGTATGTCCACATGTAGGGCACTCGAACGGTTGGACATTCACCGGCTGTGTCTGTTGAGTAGTCGATGGTTGCGGCCTTCCAGCTCCACCGATCTTTGTATCGCCACGCCAGTTGTGCCTTAGAATTTCCGGGTCCATAAAGTAGCCAGATGTACATTCTTCCTCCGCAAGGCCGGTCAAAAGCTTTTTGCGGACATTGGTAGGGTAGATTGGGTTTCTTGAGTGTTCAACTGCGTTGTCGTAGAAAGTAACATATTTCCATCGTACAACGAGCCTCTCGTAATCCCTTATGTACTCTAAGTTTTCTGCACTGTCTTCGTACGGGAGGTTATCCCGGGAGAATGCCAGTTCTGGGAAGGGGTAGTTGGTCGAAACCAGATAGCGAATTTTGACTAGGCCTTCTAGTCCTACCTGGACCATACTCTGCTCAAGGACTGGTCTATGATCATCTAGTTCGACCTCTAAGACAAAACACAACTCGTTGAGCTTCTTGGGAAGCTGACCACCGATACGAGCACAGCGCTCTAAACGCCAGCCACGAAGAAAGATCTCTCCAGTCTGGTAGTTCTTGATGACCTTTCCAATTTTCAGGAAACCTCCATTGAGGAATTCGACAAGTTTTCCCTTCTTCAGATTCATGCCATGAATTGTGTGTGTTTCTATCACTACTTGCGGTAGACAAATGGGAAGATTTCTAGCAGGTGTTGGTTCAGCTCGAGCTTGTTCTTGTGACGCTGCCCCATAGAACTGGGCTTCGAATTTTTCTTCCAGGTCTTCCACATTTATTATGCCATTTTCGTCCTTTACTTCCTCGAACCCGTCGATATCAAAAGCCGTTAGTGAAGGCAGAGGCTTTTTCGATTGGTTGAGGTGGACTCCTTGAGTATCTGATGGGCGAGAAGTACCCGGCTTGGGTTTTGAATGAGAAGCCGTTGGCTTGGGATTGATGAGTCTTGGGCGCTTTCGAGTTAAACTAGCAGAGTTGTTTCGTGTCATAGGTGATTCGATGATCTGGACTTCGCACTCAGACTGACAGATGGGAGTGTTGGTCGAGGCATTCAAATGATTTGGTGTAGGATTGCTAGAGCTTCCTCTTGTCGCCGGCGATTCGACAACTTGAACCTCGGAATCAGACGGAGATGGAGGCTCACTCTTAAGAGTGCAAGTTGAGGCAATGGAGAGTGCTCGGGGACGTTTCAAGGGCTTTTGTTGCGGAGTTCTGGAAGCTCCTGCCTCTACTATAAGAAGGAGTAAGCGTTATGCAAGGACAATATACAAGGCCATAATTGTAAGGCTGATAGGATGCAGATTTGGATACACATGCGCATCCTGGCCTTCGAAAAGTCGATAGCTTCGAAACAGAGTCCCAGGCAACTTGGGGGTTACATTTGAAATAGAACTCACCTTGCGGGTCAATATCAAAACCTCCATCCTCTCTGATCGCAAATACTGTATTGGCAATTCTCTTCATTTCGAAGCCTTTACTATTTGACCTGTCCTCTTGTAGTTAGCATCCCCAAAGCCTGGGCTGTAGAGCAGTGACACGAACCAAATCAAGACGCAGATAAGAAGAAGATTGGCGCGGATTCCAGCTTAGGGCTATGCAATAACTCGAGCAATCTTTGTTGTGTTAGATTTTATCCTTGAGATCTCTGTATAGGGCTGACGAAACGTGTTATGCGAGAGAGAGCAAGGAAGGCAGGAATAAAGGAAGAGTTTGGAGGAGAGGTGTCAAGTAGAACAAGAAGGCAGTGAATCTGCTTTAAAAAAATTCTTTGCTATATTCTGAAGTGAGTATGGATAGGATACATTAGAGGTGAATAGACTTAAGATCACTCACAGATAGATCTTAGTAGCCGACGAGGTAGGTCCTCACCTTCGAAAGTGTCTATAAAAGAACTAAGCCGGGGTGGATAGCTAGTTTTAGAATTTGATAGACGTCTTGACCGGTTAACTTCCGAGTCCGACCTTGTGTAGAAAGACTACCTTTATAGTAGTCTTGGTAGTATTACCCTCTGAGTTATTGCTTTCGAAGACAAATCATCGCACACATATAAGCTTGGGAAAGTAATAGAAGAGACGCAAGCGTTTAGATATACGGAAATCAGTAGAGAAGCTTCGAGCCAGATGCTAAGGAGTGAAGCGATGAACCTGATCTATGAATAAGGTATTGTTCTTTACAAGCACTATGGAATAAATGTCCAGTTATGCAGAAAGCAGCCTTAAGTCCACCTAGAATGATCCAGGGAAACCTACTGCAATTAGTATTCCGATAATAGAGAAAGTAAAAGAATGCTTTCATAGTGCAGGATATGGAAGTGATAGATAACAGAACGAAATTCTTCTCGACTGATGCTAGAAAATTCCCGAATCTGAGCTTCCACCACCCTGGGATCTCTTTGCTGTCCAAAATACGGCTTGAATGAATACCGATAAAGGCCACCAAGTTTTCGAAGTTATATGATAGAATGTCACAGAACTTGTCCCGCAGTCTGTCCCAAAAAGGGGAAGTTATGATTCGTCAGATCTGCTGTCCTCTCTCGAATAAGCAGCTTCCAGTCAAACGGTTACAAATCAACAACTTGTATGCCGCAGACCTGTTTGTGAGGTGACTTGATGCAAGTGAAGGAAAGCAAGCTGCATTTGATGGCGAGAGGTTTTTTACAAGAACTCTTCGTTCTATAGACTATACTCAGTTAGAGAGTACGACAGATTCAGAATCCCAAGCTAACGCCCGCTTTGAATTGGCACGATTTTGCATTTCAGATTTTGAATACGCAGGTCATGAGGTTGCCTCTCATTTCTTCTTTTTCTTGTCCTTTTTCTTTCCCTCTATCGCACCTTGCGGCGATGGAGCACTCCCACCTCCGCCGCCCATCATAGCCTGCATAGCAGACAGGTCTGGCATTCCTGGCATTCCTCCAGCTGCTCCAGCACCACCCATCTCTGCCATCATATCCTTGAAGAAGTTGTCGCTGACTCCACCACCTGTCAGAGCTGGCGAGTAATGGGGTAATAAAGTGTTCATTTTCCAGCCTCTGGGGACGGCAGGCTGTGGGTATGGCTTCGAGGCATCAGGAGGTGGTACACCTGGTACGCGGACGAGAGAGGCAGTGGCTCTGGTTGAAGGATTTGCTTTTAGATGGGCGGAAACAAGAGTGTAGAGATGGTGTTCTGGGATATGTCAGTATGTGGTAGTTCCTCGAGCATGGGTACCAAATTGTGACGCACTGTTCTTGATATTTGTATTCCTACCACCCTTCAGCTTGATCTTCACCCGTCCTGGATTTGACCAATCCTTGGGATGAATCTTCGTCGGCTCGAACAGTGTCTCCAATCCCAATCGCCCGCAAGCGTTTACAATCTCCCGCGCAAGAGGATTCTCAACAGCTAGCTCCTTGGCCACCATTCTACCCTGACGTCGGCTTCTGTTTACGTCAAAGTACACTGGATATAAGCACTCGAAGCTCGCATATTTCGATTGATCCTCTGCCTGGACGAATTGGGTTCCATCTGGAGCAGTCTGCGCTCGCGAGCCGCCGGAGGGAATATTTGAGGGGTTTATAAGGGAGGGAGCGACTTGGGGGGCTGGCACTGCGGAAGGTCGAGCTCGTAAGATCTCCCGCTCATCAAAATCATCAGAGACATCTGAAATGTCACCCTCCGAGGGATCGCTGTCGGACACTTCTTCTATTCGGGCGTGCGACATTGTCGTGTGTTGCTACCTACAGTTATGTGGAAGGTCGACGAGTTGGTGGGGTTGGGGGGCACGTGGGGTCCAATTCCACAAGGCGTCCGGGCTTCCAGGTTTAAGCTATCTACGGTCATGTGATTTTAGCACATATTAGCACATACAAGATGCTGGGTTGCAATTTCGGCAACACTCGTGTAGGAATCTCCTAAGCCCAGTGAAAAAAATTGAGACAAACTCAGAAAAACTCATATTCTCAATCAGTAGAGTAGATGAAAGTGATGTTATGATTTTTGGAACAGGCGAGATCAAGCGACGTTAAGAAATCCAATAAATCGACTGTCGAAGCGTAGGTAGGTAGTGTTACAGAATCTTCAAGGAAATAATCTTGTTCATTTTTATCAACTCCATGGCGGTCGGTATGTATTTGACGTCAGAATAGATGATCTAGTCCTGAAGCTTTGCTGATTGCCAAGCTACGGCATGTAATTAGCTAGGGACATGACGACCGAACGGTGGAGCTTCAAGCTTGAGAAGTTCATCTCGAAGGATCAGATACCGTGGCGAAGCTTATCTGAATCGTGGATCTGTATTCTGATTGGACTGGAAGGCGAGAAATAGATATGAGAGTGCCATTGAGGCTGTGAAACTAGCTCTATACTACACGTAAGTTACCCGATTTGGACAATCCTTCTGTAAGGTTGACTCCAACTATTGCAATGAGCTGCCAGATGTTCTGCGCCCGAGAGTTTGAAACGCGGCTGTCGTATGTTGCGTAAAGCATGATTTCATATATTCAGATAAGTGTAAGTAAGACCAATCAGTGCGCCGAAATCTTACATGTTCTCCAAGCCAGATCGAACATATTCACCGTTAATACCATGAGACCTGATTAATCCCTATTCTCAATTCGCCGAGCCCAGTCATCACCGACCCTCAAACCCTCTACAACTGCAATACCTCTTCCACGTCCTACGCGGTCTTCTCTTTCCCACCAATGCTCATTTTTCTCTATATGATCCGCCTCACTTTCGCTGTCGGCAAGTCCACCATGCCCGCCATCAGCGCCAACAACCAGGACTACATCTTTTGAAAGCCATGTTTGCAGGTGTGTGATCACTTCGCCATTGTCTCCTGCGAGAGACTCTTGTAGGTAAACAATTTCAGGGCCAAGGTGCCGAAGGATGTGGACATGTCCGGTGGGTGTGGTGAAAGGAAGAACCATAGTCTCTTTCTCCACAAGAGTAAGAGCTTGAGAGTAGACTGCGTAGAATGCTGGTGATGCGGAATTTGTAGATCTGTCATCATTAGCATTGACCGATGGTCCGATTGTAAGAAGCCTACAGGTGCTTCTCTGACTCCTCGCCAGGTGTATGCACTTGGTCATGACCAATATTAGAGAACGACGAACTCAGTGATCCTGGTGGTCTCGTGGCTCCTGCGTCTAGAGGGTGCTCCTTCAACCCAGGTGCATATATAAGGACGAACAAGCGGATCTTGGAGAAGTCTGTATTACGAGGTAAATGGGATAGGATAGACTAGCAATGTTAGATTTACGCATCTCGAGATTACATTATCTGCTTACAGGGTTTTCGTGAAACGAATCATCATCTTCATCAAAGTCATCGGAGTGGGTATCTGCAGATAAAACGATAGCAACCGTCTTCCTCTTCCCCTTACTGACGGGTACTCGTTGTGATGGCGCAACGTCTGGTATATTTTCCGATGAACGCAGGTCGATAGGAGCCTGTGCGGGGATTCCTCTAGCCTCTGCTTCCTCACTCCACGCATTATGGTCCTTGTATGCATTTTTGTCTTCCTCCCTAATGCTTCCCAAGGCGCTTCCGACCACGGCGCCCACTGCTTCAATACCGCCAACTACACTTCGACTGGCGCTATCAAACACCTGCTGTGGACTTGGAGTCCTCCTAAGTGCGCCGGACATTCGCGCCATGTAGCTTTGGGTTTCTTCTGGTCTTGGCCCTGGAACAGTTCCATATGCCACCTCTCCTGGTCTGACATCCGCGTAAGACGGCGGTCCTGTTATGACACTCCCGTCCGGCCTGTAACCTGGTCGATTGTATACGCTATCATTGTCTCTTGATGGACCGGGAGGACGAGAGAACTCATCGTCGTCGTCTTTACGCTCGCTCCATACCCAAGCAGCCAGTCCAATGGTCGCAACTGTGACGGTGAACGCGAGGGGGAGCCAGTATGTCACTGCGCCTCGCTGTGATGATGGTTGGGACCTGCGCCCTGAGCGATCGTAAGGGTATGACATTTAGAGGTTGAGTAAGGTCAATTTCGAATCCGAGTTGGGTTTGCACATTGTACTTGTGAGGCTACCTGCGGTTCTGTAGGAGAGGGGGGCCGGAGTGAGGGTTGTGTACTATGAAAGAGTGAGGCAGGGAAAGCACTTCGGCGCTTTGTTGACTTTTGCGCGCGCGACAGATATCAACACGTGATTTCAAATGTAGCCACAATGCCAAGGCTACGTAAGAATGACTAACAATTATTTTGGCGATCCATGTATAATATCGCTCGCTCGCTGTCCGCATCACATATACTACAAGCAACCGACGATTACATCTTTGAATCCTCACACTTCTCCGAAAAACGGATTTCAAAAACCATTGACCGAGTATTCAGAATGCCACACGCCTTGTCAATGCCGGCCCCAGGCTTTCAGGCGATTATTCTTTGCGGCCCTGGATCGTCATTCCCAACCTTCACGGCCAACCCAGATGAGAATCCTAAGGCTCTTATACCGATTGCGAATAGGCCTATGGTCTGGTATCCTATCGACTTTTGCTATCGCATGGGCATTACAAGTGAGTCATTTCTTGCACATGTCAGTTATTGCTTGTTTCATTGGTCTCACCCGCATGTCTTGATTCTATCGCTTTTCTTTAATCACGTGCGCGATTTCTGATATTGGCTTGAAATGTCTCTTGTATCCCATAATAGCTTTGTTTTGACTTTCATCCATCATAATCATGTCATGTCTAGGCGCGAACTCAGTTGGTCGTACAAATACTTATGAGTTCTAGACATAACCCTCATCGCCCCACCGTCCTCCGCTTCAGCAATCATAGCGGCACTTAACACAAATCCTCATCTCACCAGTCTTCCTCTACCAAAGCCGGACTTATTAGCTCCCAAGGATCTGAACCAGAATACTGGAACAGCTGAGATCTTTCGCTTACCCGAAGTCCGTGCCATCATCAAAGGCGATTTCATTGTCCTGCCATGCGATCTAATTTGCGAAATCGGCGGAGAGTCGCTGCTAGAATCCTGGATGGTCAAAGAGGCCGGCTTAGGTGGTGCAACTGGCGGCGGGCATGAATTTACCGGTCCCAAAATGGCTCTGGGGGGCGAGAAGGGAGGTCGTCGAGGAGGTCTTGGGGTATGGTACGAAACTAAAGGAGAGACTATCATCAAGGGAGAAGAGACAGACTTCATTGCCACAACGCCAATCGAAGCAAGTCCTGTACCACCTTCGAAGACGTCGCTGCTCGAACATGTCTCCAAATTAGTATATTCTGTCCCAACAGATACACTTAAAGACATCACCGAGGACAAGAAGAGTCTCCCAATCAGACATAGTCTGATTCGCGCACATTCTCGAATACGGATGTTAAGTTCGCACCGAGATGCTCATATTTATATTTTCCCAGCTTGGGTCATGGATATGATAAATGGCAATGAGCACATGGACAGCATCGGCGAGGATGTCATCGGATGGTGGGCTAAGGCTGGATGGCAAGATGGCCTCGGACAGAAGCTTGGTCTGACCGAAATCTTCTCTACTTCTCATCCAGCAGCATCTGATGAAAACCTCCTCGAGAACAATCCGGAACACGACAACATTGACTTCGCTAGTCTCAGCACGACTTGTACCACACGTTTAGAATCTACAGGTATCAGCACCAGCAATCACAAGCTCATCGTTCCTCCAATACTAGCTTACATCCACCCTAAGAATACCAGTCTCATCCGTCGAGTGGACACCGCGCCTCTTCTCTTATCTGTCTCATTGCAACTCGCGAAGCTCGAATCGGTTGAAGCTGTTGGTCGTGAAGAGTCGTCCCCGTTTGCACATCAAGCCAAAGTAGCACATCCCGAAGGTATTGCTTCGAGGACGACTGTCACTCGACCAGATTGTTTGTTGGCTGAAAATGTAATGGTTGAAGAGAAATGCTCGATCAAGGAATCAGTAATTGGGGCAAACTGCCTAATTCAGCAAGGTGCAAAGCTCACTAGATGTCTCCTTATGGATGGCGTCGTTGTTGGAAAGGGTTGCAAGCTCACAGGATGTATTTTGGGAAAAAGGGCAGAAATAGGGGAAGATAGTATCTTGACCGACTGCGAAGTGCAGGAGAACTTGTTGGTGGAACCAGGAAGTAGGTTTTCCTCTATCTATTTTTGGTGTTGAGGCTTGACGGATTGATACTGATGCATGAGAACTAGCCGAAGAAAAGAACAACAAGCTCATGAGCTCAGAAGGCATGGAAGCCACCGAAGAGGAGATTCAGGAATCCTTCGAGAACGAGGACAATGCATTGTTAGAATGATCGAGGTCTAGATCTTGGGAGCGCTGTATAGTCGCCGACCTCACGCAAGCTTCCGATATCATCACACGGATATTTGAGGGGGGAAAGGAGGGGGGGTTGAGGTAGTGTGGCATCGATAGCAAGATCGGATCTCTTCGACCAACAACTAGCACGAACCGGAAGTCCGAGATCTATGTCAAAGTCGATCGGGAAGGAGAACTAAAATTCACAATTTCAACAATTGTCCGAAGAGCGGAGGTATCAGCGACATCAACGTCGGCCTGAAGATAGGCCGCAGCTGAAAACAGTAACGTGACTGTTGAGTCAAACCAGTATCATATGCGCAATACGTAGTGTGTACTGGGTACTTCCCAGCGCAGGGCCTCCAACCCACCCCTACCTTACTGCGCCAAATTTATAAAGGGCGTGTCAATATTCTTCTGCAGCATGGCAGATGTACGTTTCTTCACTACTATTTTCCAAAGTATGTACACGCTATTGTGACAGCCACCTCCGCTACCCCATCTTGGTTAGTGCTCCTCCACATGCATCCACGACTTTCTTCTGCCGTAGCACGGCTCATCATGTACTCTGACCAAACTATCTTCCTGCCTAGTTCGGTGCCGGCTTGGCGGGTCCAAACAGCCAATCCTTTACATGATACATGTGCTGGAGTGTTTAGACATCTCCTCTAGGGCATCGTTAGGGGTTAAATCAAATGGGAGATGGCACGGCAGCGTCGCAAGCGAGAGCACTTGTTGGTGGCTTTGTGCGACCAATGACATCACTTCTACTGTTGGCTATGCATCTTGAATCTATTTGCTGGTTGACCGAGCTGCTTGGTCGATGCTGGATTGACAGGAACAATCAAGTCTTGCTTTGGGGTTGCCGAGATGACTTTTGACGTTAAGGTAGATTCAGATACTTCGCTTCACGTTGGCGTACTCGTGGGGAACAGGGGCCTGGACCTTATCGATGTGGCATCTCACTCCTTGTGCCGTCTTTCTTGTGACTCCCATAAAGTGGAAACATGGATAAGACTCTAGGATGTGTATCTCATCACAATAGCCAGCCGTTTACATCTGTGCTCATGATTATCTACTTAGCATCGCATGGAGGAAAGCGTTGTGAGACATTCCTCTAGGATTTGCAATTCTGCACCTTCTGCAGGAGCCATTCATCTTCAAGCAAACTCTTGACCAGGTTGGGAGTGCTGCAGGAGGACTGTGGCCTGTACGAATATGCTAGAGGAGAAGCAATTGACAGCTGGAGATGTTAGAAGGAGCGTCTGCCTGTTCGTTTAGATGAGCAGGATGCAGCCAAGTAGACAGGCTCTGATGGGAAACCGTTGCAGCAGGTGTGTGGTGGCACCACCTACGCGACATGAAAGCAGATTCAAAGCCCCTGTTATGAAAGCTTCGTAGCCCCAGTTGTGGCTAGTATCTGTCAATTTGTCGAGGATCGAAGATGTTGGTGTAGGACGTAGTCCCTCGCCTACATCGAGACTTTGCAACCCTTTCACAATGAAGGCGTCTTCATACAATGCAAACAACAAGGTGGTGTGTGTCGACTCCAGATATGGGCTTCGAGAGCCGTCCCAGAGGAGCGAGCTGCCTTGAGTTAATCCTTCGCAGATGTTGGTGGAGCCATACCTGATTCTCAGTAGAAAATTTGAGAAAACATTGCCTGCAACGAAGGACCCTGTATCGGTCCCGGCTATGCGCGCTTTGTGCTGAACCGATCTCAAATTAGGTAGTGAATATCTCGACTTAAGTCTGCTGAATTTAAAGGAAATTCGTCGCGGTTTGACGGAAGTATTTTGTGTCGATCAATAAATGAATTACGGAAAAGGAACATTGCTTCAGATTCATGATGCTGGCATGTTTGGCTACATTCATGGATTCCTTTTACTTCACATAACCGCTAAGGAATAACGAGGTAGAGGTACTGGACTCAGGGAGTTACCCTTCTTTCGGTTCTCGATCAACCCAGGAAGCCATTGTTTATTCGTTACTTTAAACAATTACCTTGAGGCCTCTTTCATTCCAACTTAATTTTCCCTTCAGCCAATTACCATTCAGAGTTCCCCAAAACCCAACGAGATGGAACCCTTACGAAGACAGAAAGCCTAAATCAAGAAAAAAAAGGGAGAACCAGCCCCCGCAATCAGTCTGCCAGACCGTTAGACCAAGATAGACCCTGTTCAAAAGGTGGTTGCACAAACATGCAGTGCGACTACACGCTTTCGCTTGCCGGGACGTCACGTCGTCGTATAAGTCGTGTTTGTTGGACCGTTTGCGACGTGGAGGTGTGCAAAAAATAGTCCGATGCGCGATCGTACATTGAGACAGTGGTGGCTCGTGGGTATGTGTGGCAGAGGGTGTGGGTGTACAGAGATGATGTGGTGAAGGACCCTGATTGCAGATGTGGCGTTAAAGTTGACGTCGCCTCCTGCCAGAGAAACGAAGCTCAATAAGAAGAAGTTGGCTGAATGATCATAAGAATTCGAAGGAAGAAGTGCGTACATCCTTTGCTTACAGAAAGGTCGCCAGGGAATGCTGCCAGTAGATCTGCGCGATTTGAGCTATCATCATTACTTCTAACCAAAGCGTCTATACCAGAGTATGGTCAGTATCTAATCAGATCGAGGGTTTCAATTGGAATACCTGCACCAATGCTATGCTGCCATTCAGTTGTTTAACAGCAACTTGTCAGCCGTGGCCGCTCAATAAGAGTACACCCACCGTCATCTGGATGGACAACAGTTTCGGCATGGCCAACAGCTCGGGTAGAGGGTCAGCACTTTTCTTTGACCTGCCAGCACACATTACAGTTGGTCTATGTTCATGTACTGTCTGGTTCGAATATCAATACTAAAGCAAGAAAAAGGATTGAGTAGTGCACTGGACAATGGTGCCACAGGAAGTTCTCTCAGCACTTTACTTTACTCTGACGCCTCTCATTATCATTCCGTGGGCCCTTTCGGCATACCATTATTTCATGAGTATATATGCCCAGCCATCAGCACATTTGCCTCAATATTAATATCCTTGCTCATCGATACACTAACTCAGTCATCACCAGGGTTTATATGCAGATTATTCAAATACTCTCAGAGTGCTACCATTGATGAGAGCTCGGTTTGATCACTGAGAGGTACCGCGGAAGTGATATCGCTTCCGGAAATATTTGCAGGCAATTTCATGCACTTCTAAGTGATCTGCTGATTTCGCTGAGCATTCACATGGCGCGACCCTGTAGATTGGATAGAAACTTCAAAGATAGTGAGTAGGCTGTCAAGTTCTGTATCGACTCGAGCTGAGCAGCTGCCAGCTTTTCATTGGATACCAGCGAGAGCTAGGGCGCTTGCAATGGAAATCATGGAATCGGAATGGCCTGATTTTAGGCAGTGTGTCATCATGTAAAGCCCAAATAGCTCTGCTTGCTGGCACATCTTTATCGGTTTCAGCGCGCTTCCAATAGATCAATACCTATCACTCATTATTGCGGGGAACGATATGTTAATGTTTGTGTACTTCTTTTTGTAGCTGGAGACCCGCATTCTTTTGTTATCTCGGCCATTTCATTTAGTGAGACATGACGGGGAGGAAACGAAATATGTTTATTATCTTCTACGGAGTGGTCTCCAGCGCAAATGCTCAAGCCTCATGGGCAAGGGACCATAATGAGCCCTGGAGCGCAATTGTCAAGGAGTTGCCAGTAATAAACTGCAATAGCAGGGGAGTAGTATAACAATGGCACTTTTGTTGCTCGATGCCTGTACTTGTGTACAATGGTAGGGAAGGGATCCAAAACCCTCGGGTCTCATGCAGTACAAGGGGCCTTATCATGGGTGTCTTGAGTACTTGTGCCCTGTATTCAGATGGCGTAAAGGCGGTACGTGCGGTAATTTTTCATTCCCTGTCTTTTTGTGGCGTACGAATATTCCGCCTCATCAAGCCGAAGAGGCCGATCCGAGTCCCCTCTCTTTACGGAAGACCTGTGTTAGAGTGAAAGTTCAGCTTGGGGGCTAGTACTGAGTAGCCTCCTGTTACACAAACATTCGAGCCCAGGCTACCAGGGTCAAACACACGTCAAGAACAAAATAAGCCTACCTAGTATAACAAGGGCCTATTGTCTAAATGATTGCTGCTGGGCGTGTTGTGGCTTTTGTGAAGTGTTGCGGTCATTGGCTCGCCAATTCTGTCGAACTTCTCGGAATTTGAAAATGTGATTGGATTCCACACGCCCATCTGCTTCGATCTTCTCATTACTGGTACCGATCGATATACAAATCTCTTACCAAGATCTGAATCCGATTCGTGTGACGGCTGGGGTGACATCCGAATAGGCATCTTTAAGCTTAAATCATAAATCACACTGGTCGGATTTAAAACATTATCTCAGCTCATCCCATCAAGAATGTGGACCAGGTCTATGGTGGCATGGAACATCCTTGCGCGAAAATCAGTGTTTATCTCTGAAGCTGTGCCAATCATCTTGTGACCTTTCGCTCAAGTGTTGGTGGCTGTCCTTAGATACACCTCAAAGTAGATCTGCCAATAGGGCAACTGACGCATTTGAAGTCGTTCTAGAAGAATGAAACGCCACCGTCCTTCAACTCTTGGTCTGTTCCTGGGAGGTGGTATATCGATTTAGTCATGCCTTGTATGCTGTAAACGTGGGGGAGGATTTTCGGTAGTCTCCAAGCCATCTCAGGCCCTGTCTCTGATCTTACAAAATTTCGTCCCTTGGAATGCGCAGACTTCGAGGCATCTAATTCTACACCTTTCCTGCCACACCTTCTCGCTCTTACGTTGGTTATGGTTGTCTCACTGGCAGGGACAGATCGAAGATCTCCAGATCTTTCCCTGCAGGAACTGATGCATGTGCGAGGGTGAGACTCTTTCGTTCCTGTCTTCGAATACACGCCACAAACTATCCCCACATTTGATAGACTGAGGCTGATCCAGCCAACTCGATGAGTTCTAATACGGATTGAGGTTAAGTAGATTCAGCCATGTCCTGCAGGAGAGACTTTTGAACGTTCCGTTAAGAACAGGCACGACTGCCCTTTCTAAGGGGTCCAGAAAGTGTTGCTGCAAGATATCCTGAATTGCTTCGAAGCCGCCCCTGAGTCGTTTCAGCATCGTGAGTATTCGTCCTTCCGTGGCACTCCAGTCCTTGCTCAAGTAGCCCGGTCTAATTTGTGTATTCCAATGGCAGAAGAGAGGGGTTTCACTCTGGAGGTGTCTAACGGCAATACAGGGGTTTTGAGTATCAACGCGATATATTGGCGACATTCCTCCACGATACCTTGCTTATACAAGCAGCAACGCGACTCTTGACGTGATCAAGGATATGAGCAAGGCCCTCCACAATCGATAGTCAGGTAAGCTCTGTCTGACCAACTCACTTCCAGGCCACCCTCGGAAGCTCCAACCTATTGATAAATGGTGTTCTCCCTTCTTACGATTCGATGCACTCAATAAGCAAACACTCATTCCCTTCTTAGTAGCTGCACACATTCCTTTGAAGTTACCACTGCTCCTTACGAAATAGTCATCACGTTGTTAGTAGTCCGGCTTTCATCTACACGGACAGAAGAAGGAAAAGCTAACCTTGCACATAGCTCTACTTACTCTGTGACCCCACTTCGGCTCGAAGCCCTGCTCAACATGTTCATGAATGCAAACATGCAATACGCCCATCCTATGGGAGGAGAGTCATTTTCTTCTAGCAATGCAGCCAGCTCCTTTTCCGATGGATCGTCGGAAGCCTGGGAGACCTCTACAGTATATACGCCAATTTCAACACCTCGTCGAGGTTCTCCCAACGAAGCGAAGTTCGGAAGTTCTGTTTTCTCAGTACCTACACCGACGTCCTCTCCAGATCGATATGTAACTGCCAGCGGGTTTTGCGCAATGAACAATTTCACTCAGAACACGATGACGACGTACCATGAGCCACAAGAAAACTACTCTGCAGTTCTCAACACCGTTTCAACACCCAACCAACACATTCCTAGATTCGATAGCTACGGACCATACCTTGGCCATTCGATGGCACCGTCATTTATCACAAACGATGGTCTACCGATGAATACACCAAGTCTAATCAACGATGACATGTACTCTCCAGTCTCCGATATGAGTTGCTCAATACCTATTCTCGGGAACTGCGTTGCTCCATCACAGACGACTTTCGATGGTTTCGGCTTGCAGTCTCCAATGAATCCCGTGAAGACCCTTAACTTGATGATCGACTACGACTGCCAGCCGTCAGATTACGACACAGGTCTTTTGATCAATACTGTGTCACCCGGGAGAGTAGACTACCCTATGCCAGAGTATCAACACCACAAATCGGAACAGTTGACCCCATCTCGACGTCCATCTAACAGACAAATGTTTGGCCAATCACAAGAGTGCGAATCTCCGACGAGCTACCACGCCAAATCTGAAGTGTGTGTGGACAAAGTCAAGAAAAATCTCCTCGCAAAAAAACGCGCTGCTCGTGTCGGTGTTTACAAAGTCTCTTCCGCTGGCTTTGGAATCACGAGTAACCCAAAGGCGAGGTTCATGTGTGACTGGAAAGGATGTACAAAGAAGTTTGCGAGAAATGAACACCAAAAACGACATTACAAAACTCATTTGGGCGAGAGGACCCTTTGCGAATTCTGCGAGAAGGACTTTCCCAAAGATCGACAGGATAATATTCTTACTCATGTCAGACTCCACGACGATGATTCGCCAACAGGTAGAACAAAATTTAATCCCGGCGCTAAGGCTTTCATCAAGCAGAGAGAATCAGAGTCACGCAACGGCACAAAATCAAAGGCCATGCGACAAGGCAAGACAGTATCTCGCATTGCCAAGACTCGATCTTGAGAATTGTGTTCAACCTGGCCGGCGTTAGAGAAAATAACCGGAATTTGGTTGCTAGCCTACTCAGGACGTTGTTGGACGAGGAAGATGATAAGTTTTATGATTTACTATGTCATGGATAATGGGCATTTGTATGGATTGGATTGCGATGCTTGCACTAAGAATTTTGTTTTGTTCGGGGGTTCGTTTGCATTCGACGCTAGTGGAAGCGAGCTGCATGGCTGTGTTTGAACAAAACATTTCTTTTCCTAATGGACTCTCTGGGGAGTGAGGGGGAGTTGTACTGAGGACACATTTTTTGAGGCGTTTTAAAACCAGGTCTCGCTTCATTGTGGAAGCTTCCAACACTATTGAAATAATTAGTTTGCTTTTTATTCCTGCTTGCAGAGCCTTGCTTTATCTCTTTTGTTGGACAATTCAGCATGTTCCTCAGTGGAAGCATGGTGTGTAATATTGCTATTTGGCTATTTTTCTGGCCAATTATATGTAATAAATAGTTGCGATGACTGTTCATGCCCTTCTATTCCTCATGCGCGAGACTATCTGCCGTGGCAGGATATGGACTTGACAAATGTACTTTTAAATTTTATGGAAAAAGCAGTCTTTCACTCATGCGTTTCAAGCAGCCATTATAGAATTCATTCGAAATAATTGTCGGAGTGACCACGCTTACTTGGAGAAGTCACATGGTCAGTGTATCATAAATCTTGGTGTAGTCTACTTTTGTTAGCCTATCCCGCAGCTATCTTCCAAAGCGAGGTCGCCGAAGTAGCATCAAGTCCCAGCTTCAACCATAGGGGCCACAGAAATAGATTTGTGACAATAGGAGCCTTGTTCGCAGCAAACCTTTTACAAGGTAGCGGAGGCAAGGAATTAGTGCCCACATGACCCCTCGAAAGGCCTAGAGGGCGTTTTTAAGGATGAACGGCAGAGCATGCAAGTTGGGTGCGGGAAGATTCAGCGTTGGATGAAGCGAGCTGCAGGAACGGGGACTGTTACACGGTGCAGTCTGTTGGACTTCTAGAAGGTTACCCCTTACATCAGGCTGCAGACTCCTCAAATTCATAGCTCACCGACCATGCATATCCTTGGGGGCTGAAATTGAGGATTCATGCAGTTCATGAGTATGTTTGAATATTATGATTGGTGGAGGGGTACCATATTCGCCAGGCACATGGCTTTCGACTTCACCGGGTTCCCCATCACAGAATATCCTCTCCCTCTTCTCGCCACCATATTTATATTATCGTACATTCAACCAACAACACCATGTCGAATGCCCTCACCTCTAGGGAGCGCCATAGAGGTAATAGGATCTTCGATGCAGCCCACCACATGTCAGGTACGAGAGGGCTCAAGAGCGAGAGCATCTCACCACACCCTGAGGGAGATCGTGAATGATCGCCAGCCAAAGATTCTGATTCTGGGTTCACGAAAAGCTGCAAGGGACTTGTAAGTTCTCCTTTCTCTTTCCTGGGTTCATGAATGTAGTTCTAGTGGCTGCTGCTTGAAACGGCTCTGTCTAACGCGTCTTGTCAGGTAGAGACTACCTCGAGCAAAGCAGTTGCTAGCGTACTCCTATCGCATTTCGAATCTAGCTTGGTATTTTTATATGCCGGGCACAGGCTTTGGGGAGGTCGCCGAACTCTCTGTCCTCCTCAATGCAATGAGAACAAGTCAAAAAGGGAGAAATCTAACATCACCGACCAAAAGAAGCTAACGAGCCATCAGGAAATTCTCGAAAGAGAATACCTTTGCTTGGTAGCCCAAATTTGTTTAGCTTCCCCTTTCCCTTCAAGTCAAGGTTCATTTGATGTCCAACGGTCATCAAACAGGGACTATGCAAGGCAAGTCCTTCAACTACGATCAGACACCCCAGATCGAGTAGTGCCGAGACTAAGCCTGATGTGATATCTCTCCAATTTTCACCCAGTACGTCTCTTCATTTATTTCAGGAGACAGAGATACTTGATTTTCCTAGGCTCCCGGACACGAAAGGAATGTGAGAGAGGAGATTGGAAACGCTAAATAAAGATTGATATAACGCGACTGCGCGACTTTTCGTCGGGGTGAGCTGTCCTTGACTGTCTGTCATTTGATGAGGTTGTCGGAATGCAGAAGCAAGTTATCTTGATGCGCAAGCTAATGCCTTGCCCCTGGCTGCGCTCTTCAAATTGGGCGATATTCGTCCTTAGGGGACTGGACGTCGAAATCCGTTTCTATTGCAACGGCGAAGCGACATAGTGATTTAACCTCACAGCAAGAACGATAGAATTTAGATCGATTGTGGCTGCTAGCAAATCAACGACCGAAAGCCTGCATGCCAAACTTATGTCGCAATTCTTCTCCTCCGCGGAATAAGTTGACATTCAGCAGATGAGCGAGAACTTTGCGTCGTTGAAATCTGAATTTATGTTCCAAGCGGTCAAGGAACACGAGCCAACTCAACCAAAATGATCCTGTGCAGCATGAATGTTGTCGCAAGTGCGTCATTGCTCTCAGTCAATATCTCTAATTTCCGGCTTCGCTCTCCATTCTTCACTCTATAGAACACTCCAGCACCAAAACTCCATGATCATGTTGATTTTGCTTTGATACTCATTACAAATCAGTTGTCACAACGGCTGATAAGCACATTGTACCTGCCGGTCAATTTTAAGCACTTAGGACGATACGATACAGTCTTTTGGAAAACATGTAAATGCGTGGAAATGAGGACATAAGATCCTGGAAGTCCGAGTCTTTGCAGTAAACGGAGTTCCTTCGGTCATTCGATATTTGCTATATGTGTAGTACTGGTCGGATGGATGGCCTCCTAAAAAATTAAGTCTAGAGATTGCTTGCGGAAGTACAATTTGTTGACTGAAGAGATAACTTCTATTAGATATGTACATCTACACCATGCGGAATACCTACGGTGAATGCAATGCTTTCTTTGTGTTGCGAGGATATGGGTCTTGGCATGGATCAGGTGACTGTAGTCACGTGCATGGTCCGTGCGGATATTCCTAGATAATATCTTCTGTCGTTTTTCCATGATAATTAGTACTGCAATATAACTAATATTATTCAACTACTCTATGCCTTACTCTGAAGATCAACGTAACCTTGCCATACTTTGTCATTTAGTTCCAGTATCGTTTTGACTCGCAGATTCTCAGACCATCAGCCATATGGACCGTATCATCTATTTGATGCCAGCTTCGCCTGCTCCGTCGTTACTGTTGGTAGCAATGGCCACATACTTCAAAATCACTTACCACTACGCACTTTATTTGAAGCCGACTTGGTTGAAAGCACTGCACCGACGGCAAGTATGATCAACGTCATGTTGTCGCAATAGTTGTAGTAGTTGCAATTCGATTTAGCTCAAAATTTGCTAGCAATCTCAACAATCATGCCAGAACGACTTTTTTTCAAAGGGCCAGCCCCGACCGCATTTTGGAAGGACTTGATTTATGTCACTGATGGATGCTGTCGACAACAGAATCAATCCCGAGATGATATGTCGTTGAACTTAAAAGCAGCGCCGAATCACAAGTGCCAATCAATGATGGTGCGATCTCAAATCCACATTGACGATTTGAACTTGGTTCATCGGATTATCCGAGCATGGCCACGACGATAAATGCAGCATCGCATGTTTATATCTCTTTCCCACTACTACCTTCCTTCAAATTCTGTTGCCTCCTGCCAGTTCCTGGTATCTATAAATATCAATCGCTTAGCATTTTGTACTATTATTGATGCGAAGAATCGAAGATCTCAGGATATCATATCTTTGAATCAGCCGCTGCTTCTGAAGAGTGGGATCTGGTGACCTTCGGGCATCCTTCGCGTATTTAATGCTGCAATGATCATGATTGTCGGGAAAATCAGTTCGCCTCGATTTATGATGATTTAAAATTGTTCATTGAAATTCTTCTCATTCAGGATCTCAGATTTAGGTCCCAGCAGCTACATTCCTCGGACTCGACTCCGTTCTCCGCAACCTCTTTCTATGTTCGACCAGTTCCAGATTCGCATATTTCCTTTCCAAGTACGCAGGTAGCGAACCTTGAGGTTTCCAGGCAAGTGTCAGTTCAAGACCCGGTGATCTTCCAGAAAACTTAGAGCAGCAGAGCTAAACCTCCGGAGGATTCCAAAAAAAACAAATGCTGTTATATCGAGAGGAAATTCCTCATGATCTACTTAACATTTAGATAGATGGTACACATCCCCAATACCAAGTCAATGACTTGGTCGTACCAGTTCATCATCCACGTCCTGGAGAAGAAAGAGAAGACTAGAAAGGCCAGAAACACTCTGAAGATCTATAGGTCGGCTTTTTCAATGGATTCCTGATCAAAATCTCCCTGAATTATGTTGCTGAGGCTCTGAGCTGTTCCTGGAGAACGCGGGCGGAAGAAATTAACGAGAACTTTTAAGCGACTTTCCTTGAGCATCAACAATAGCCTATGGAAAGTCAACAATAAAAGTGGGGATCATAGGGTGAATTCGAGTGAATAGCAACGCATCCTCTCCAATAGAATTTGACATTTCAAAATAACTCAACACAAAATATCGCAACTTGATAGTCGTCACAACGCTACCAATAGTTCCTCACGACTTTTTCGGGCATGTCACTCCCTGCCTATCAGTCACATGAGCGCGCCTTCCAAAATGATATCGCTGCCCTTGCTCCTTGTCTTGTTAGTCCACTGCTCAATTCTGTCGCGCCTCAACCAATAGTTTCCGCTCATCTCTGAACGTTCTCAGTGTCGGCCAATCTCGTAGCAGTATCGGGAGATATCCGACCTAAAAGTTTTCCGGCAAACGCGATATGCATCAAAAATCCCTCGATTGCCGATCACAATTTCCAACTAGGGTTGATGAGAGAGATGTACACCTCCACTCAGCAAAATGGCATCTATCTCGAAAGTCAGATGACGAGTGTAGAGATGTGTGGAGCTGTGCGATTCGTTCGAAATTGATTCACCGCTGAGAAAGTCTACGGAGAATTGTATTCTAGCAAGAACCTGGTTCAGCCGTGTATGGATTTGCCAAGAATTGGTGCTCTCTCGACAGTCATGGCTTTAATGTGGCAGGGATCGCACTACTCTGAAAGAACTCTACAAGGCGTAACTCCCAGACGCAACCAGTGCCAGGTCATCTGGATGATCCAAATATCGCAAATGCATTATTGAAGCAAAAAGCAAGCCGCTTTTCCTCGCCTTGAAACTCAACTCGCCGAATCATTTTACGATACGCAATCGCTCGAGATCCATCCGTTACTCTAAGTTTATTTTCAGTCATGCTTCCCAGGCGTGGATTAAGCTCCACTGACTCGTGTGATTTGGTGTACAGGCATCTCGATGTCGGCAGTCCTCCTTTCGCTCAGAAATGACCCTACTTGTCCTGTGGTTGACTGCGAAGTTACTGCAGCGAATATCTTCATCGAAGCTACTCTTGACATGTGCAGAGAATCTCGTAGTTTACGAGCTAGTGCCACTTATTCCTATTCAAATGGGCCTTACTAGCCTAAGGTTACAGGTCTGCCCCTTGGGCTATGGACTGGACGATTTGATCACCCAAAGTCTATGAGTCCTCCTCCAGAAGTCTAACTTATATGTACTCAGTGCCTGGGACAATTAAATTTCGTCACGAGAAGGGTGGCGTGTAACAGCACAACAGAAACGGCTGCTCTTTCTAAAGCAGATCTAGACCAAGTGCGCTAACAACAGGGATGGAAACGAGGGTGTTTTCTTTCCCACTACATGTAGAAAGACTTGCGCTGTCAGTTGTCTGCACACACAAGTAGATACTACCGTACTGTCCCCTTCCCCCCNCCCCCCCATCCCCGGACCCCACCCTGTTGAAACGTTGAAATTGGAGGTTAGCGGAACACGGAACCATACCTCCGTAGGAAGGACGTCAGATTTAATATTCAGAACGGGTAGGCGGGGGCAAGTATTGCGCTGTACAGTAAGTCCTGCTATCCCTGCCATCTACGAAGTATGAAGAAACCCTGCAACCAGAAATCGAAAGTATGAGATCGGACTGCAGTTTCGAACCGGGTACTTCCGAATTTGCTGCCTCTTGTAAACGAGTGCATCGACTAATCTGCAACATACTTGATGAGGAAATTTACCGACCTCTGCCAAACGACGACCGGTCTCTACTGATTTCATGGCACAAAGCACAAACAAAGCTCAGTTTCTGTTCCTCCAAAACTCAATCAGGGATCGGCGACTTCATCCAATGTCTAGGGCTTGATTCTTGATCAAATCCGTGCAGAAGATCGTAGGCGATGCGTTCACGATCGCAGGTAAGAAAACGACTCGCCTTTCCCAGGGAGTCACGGTGCTTAAGCCATCGTGATTCGTGCCTCTAACCACATAATTTGGGGACGAGATACACACTTGCATTGTCAAGCAAAAGATCTGACCCCTGTTACTAATAGCGTCTCTGAAGTTGGCGGACGATTCTCCAGATGGCGCTGGTGGACTTGGGCCAAAGGTTACATTATTTATCCCAAAGAGCTTGTGTGAGAAGACAATTTTGGCGAGTGGGGAGCTGACGTTAAGACACTTCACACCGTTAGAAGCTGTGTGGCTGGATGGTGTTTGAAGTTGAGTGAAGATTCAAGAGCGACAAGCTGCCAGCTTTGCGAAGGCTTACACTTGATGATTGGAAGTGTGAAACGACTACCATCATGCAAGGTACGGAAGGTACGGGAGCTTCCATTCACTGATTGAGTTTGGTTTTGTACTCAAGTATACATCCCCCCTCCTAGGTAAAAGTTAAATGTGAGAACGTTAAATTTGACGTCCTTACGTCAGACTTAAGGTACCTTGCCGAGCTCAATACTTTGGAGTTCTGATCTAAGATACTCAGAGGTACAGAAGTACTTCCGTACTTCCGACTTATTCAATCTCCCGATTTTTCAAGATCAGATCTCGTCATAGTAAATCTCAATTTGTTCGTTGGTGGTTCCAGCCACCAAAAGTCATCCAGTAATGCTAGTGAGTTCTCTCAACCGCGCTTCCATTAAGCGAATCAAAACAGACTACCGCTCTCCGAAGCTCCCATTTCTTTTTATATTAAATATCGCGACATTCTCCCCTTCAAGACTAATTCAAACGCCATCAAAGTTCAAAGTGACTTCATCTACGCGATTTCTTCGTGGGTCTGAGCCCCTCCACAATGGATTTGCATGGGACTCTTAATTACAAGTAGATTTGATCCTTGATATCAATGCACGGATCTTTAGACCTACCAAGTACTCGGTTTCTCCGTGGGTCTGAACCTGACAGGGCTTTTATCTTTGGGTCGACTCTAACCAAATATGCCCTGCAAAACCCACCATGGACAGGTTGAGACCCACATAGAATCCGAGTACGAAGAAACCGAGTATCTTTTAGGATTTTATCGAAGCTTTTCGCCCACAGTTTTGATTGGACACCTAAGAACAAGCATGAGTTCGCGTACATTTTCAAAGCACAACACTGGAAGGAAAAACCGGTTCCGTCTTGGCGAATTAACATTTGTCCACCCACTCTGACCTTAAAGACTTTTACCCCACAAAGATATCTCCGTAATGGCATCTGGGTCGCACGTGTATCTCCGCATACTTAGTATAGGCCCCAAGGATCAACTTCTTGCTATCTGTGCGTAGTACTACTGTAGAACATTCCATTGTGTAAGGGGTAATGGCCAATCAGCTATTACGCTTTCTCTAACCTTTTCTGAAAGAGTATATTCTGGGGCCGATAGCACAAATAACGAATAGTAGATCTTTACGGCCTGTATGATGGAGGTCACTACGAGTTGGAAATTAAGTACACAGGTACAGCGATTAGGTTTTGTACCTTGTCGACCAGGAACCTGACGCTCTTAACTAAATAGAGTAACATCTTTAAATCGCACCGGCTTGATCGCACTACATTGAACATCTCTTTACTACCAGAATGAGTACTCTGTAAAGTCCTTAGTCCTACCAAAGCTCCTTTGTCGTCTAGGTACAACACTTAAACGGTATACCTCCGCACAGTAATCTCTACGAGGATGCGGGACGGCTGGTACATACTCGTTTTTTGGTTTTACTTGGTACAGGGCGAAAATAATGTGCACAGTAGAGTCTGTGCGTTATTCTACGAGTTTCTACTACAGGGAGTCCTTACAAGGTGTGCTACCCAATGATAAAGCAATACTATATAGTATACTGGGGATAATAGTCACAAAGTATCTAGGGTGCACGGCCTAGAATTGTACATTATTTGCCCCCTCTACTAAGTAATACAAAAGCAAATCCTTACCCTGTGGAGTGGCTCTACTTGTAGCAGGTTCTCACCCACATTCATAAAGGATACTGACCAACCGATCGGGTATTGGTCCTTGTCCAGGCACCCTGTAGTAAAGACAGGGTAAGGGTTTATTTACCCCAAACACCACGTACTTCCCGTACCTGTTTCTCCGTACAGTTCTACAACCCTTGTCGTAGGCTACAAGCAAAGTTTTACCTGTCAGCTGAACTGAAACCATCTCTCTCTAGATATATTCCGGAATAAAATGAATGTTTGTATAATAGTTGCAAAGTCTTAATTGCTTAAGATGCCATGAGAACCTTAAAACTACGGAGCATACCTATATATAACCCCTCCTTCCCGATCGCATTTAAAGGTAGGCAATTACTCCCCTAAGCTCTAGTCATTTCTTTATCGAGAAGAAGGCAAGAAGAATTCGAGAAGAAATCATCTCAAGACTGCCAGCTAGTCTTCGTTGCATTGAACTCAACAGTCTTATCTTCGCTTTAACGACACCAACATCATAATGAAATCCCAAAGTCTTGCCACAGCTCTTGGGTTCATTTCCACAGCTGCAGCAGCTAAATTACACTCTCCCGCTCCGGTAGTAGTAGATTCTCCTGTAGGCTATGGAGCCGGTGTCACAGGCGGAGCTGGAGGAAACATAACCACAGTCACCACCTGTGCAGACCTCATTGCGGCAACAAACAAGGAGCTTACCACGGCACGCATCGTCTACATCGACGGCCTCCTCGACAACTGCGGCTATGTTTCTGTAGGGAGCAACATATCAATCTTTGGGAAGGGTGCGAAGTCTGGTATCACGAACTCAGGGTTTCACGTTCGAAAAGCAACAAATGTCATTCTTCAAAATCTGGCCTTGGGACCCGCTCCTCCCAAATTCGATATCGTGACTCTCGAAGAATCAACTAAGATCTGGATTGATCACAACACTTTCATTTCGCACGGGCTATCAGTTGATAAGGATGATTACGACGGTACGTCGCCGGCCTCATCCACAATTCCTAAAAGCACTATCAAGTCCCGGGAAGTTCAAAGCTAACTCGGTTCCAATATAGGCCTCTTAGACATCACTCACGCCTCAGATGCCATAACTGTGTCATGGAACACGTTCACTGGGCACTGGAAAGGGTCCCTGGTAGGACACTCGGACAACAACGGTGCTCAAGATACTGGGAAGCTACACATCACATATCACCACAATCTGTTTGACAAAGTGAACTCCAGACTCCCATCTGTCCGCTTCGGCAGCGTCCATGTCTTCAACCAACATGTCACAGGCACCAACACATCAGCTGTGCATGCTCGCATGGGCGCGCAAATATACGTCGAAAATAGTGTCTTCCACGACACGAAGCTCGCCATGGTCACAGATATAGATTCTGACGCTCCAGGTTCGATTTGTGATGTCGGAAATCTTTTGACAGGGAACAGCACCATAGAAATCACTCAGACTTGTAACTTGACAATTCCATATCCTTACACCGCTGAGCCGGTCACCGCGGTTGTGGAGTCACTTGCGGCTGGAGCTGGAGCTGGGAAGGTCTCTCCATAAATGGGAGGGAAGGGGAATCGGCTGAGCGTATCGAGTGAGTGGACGTTGGAGGAGATAATTGATGGGAGGAATATAGGATGGTCCTTGTATACATGTTGTCCAAGACTATGCCATGTCGCTGATTTAAAATGAGTCTGTTACACTCGTATCTAATATATATTATGCCAGTTTTCTTTGAAAGCGTAGTGCGCGGTTTTAATGTCAACAAGGATTCGAACTTTCATAACCGTGTATTCCATCAGGCACTTCTGGACTGAGCAGAGAATACTCGACATGGTATATTTCGCTTCGACACTCGTCTGAATCCATAGTCGCCCAAGTAAGCTTTCCTGCCAAGGCCGTCTAGAAAGCACACCACTTCTATTGCGTCTCTTCGTATGAGTTGATCTGAAAGGAGAGTCATTAAGCTCTACTATTACATGCTATGTGGTTAGAAGATTGTGCTTGGTATTGCCAAAATGGCATCAGGTCAAGTTGCACAGAGGAATGGAAGATAGATACAGCTGCTTGATGATGGGTGGAATTCTACGTCGTGATATGCAGAACAAATGTGTGGAGTGGCATAAGCCCAACAATACTATCACACGTACTTTAATCACAGATGTGATGTTCATTTTCGGAGGAGGACTTCTCATTTCGCTCCTATAGTAAAAGTGGGTAGTCATCCAAAGTGAGATCATGTGATTGGGCGCAAGCTGCATCTCATGCGAGCGAGGTAAGTAAGTGCCTGACAGCTCCGTCATCCTGAGATTGGAAAGCAAGCCAAGTGGTTTCCTGAGCCTGACAACACCGCGCACACGACAATAACCGACCGCTGTACTACAACACTCTTTTACATCGACTGACGGTTCTCCTCGCTCTTAGTCCTCTTCATACGCCTCTGTTGCACTTTCGTCCTTTTACTTCCTTTAATTTCCTAAAGCTCTAACAACGATGCGGTTACCTCGAAGCTCGGCCGAGGCAGCGTTGCTGTCAGCTTTTCTATTCCCCTTGCTCGCAGCCACTACTGGAGGCATCACATGCGGCAAAACAATAGTGGATAAGAAGGAGTTTGATTTCTCGAAACTGGGAGGGCCACGCTCGGCGATCGACCCGCAGGATAGAGGAGCAAGCTACAGAAACATCACCTATACAATCGATATCTGCAAACCTCTAAAACGGGACTCTGCCCAGACGTGTCCGGGTGGCACAAGAGGTAGGTCTTTGTGGAAAGGGGGTCTATTGGAGTATCACTAATACTAGGCAGTGTGCGCCATCGAACGCGATCAAAATAAGGAGACGGGCGATGAGATTATTGGGGAGATTATACCTTATGCCGGAGAGTTGAAGGAGAAGGGAGGCGGAAATATGGATGCCAAATGGGCACTGCTCGCGACAGATGGATCGAATACTGACTCGAAAAAGGAGGGCCTGAGGTTGACAATGAATGGAGGGTTCAAGATGGTCGACAAGAAGAAGAGACCGCAAAAAACGATCGTGGAGTTTATTTGCGACAAGAACCTCGAAGGGACGGAGAATCTTCCGATTCCAGAAGACAAGTATGTGGAAAAGCTCAAGCGTGCTGAGGGGGACGACAAGAAGGAAGGCGAACCAGAGAAAGACGTTTCGAAAGAACCCAGTTTGAAATTTATAAGGGTTGACCATGCAGATTCAGATGATACCCTACGTATGGAATGGAGGACAAAACATGCCTGTGAAGATGCCATAAACAATCCAGATCCTCCGGCCGAAAAGAAACCAGGATGGGGATTCTTCACCTGGTTTATTATAATGTAGGTTTTTCCACAAGGAAATCATGTCCGACCACAGCTGATTTTTTAAGTGCCTTCCTTTCTACTGCCACCTACCTGATCTTCGGATCTTGGCTCAACTATAACCGTTACGGAGCTCGAGGCTGGGATCTGCTTCCTCACGGCGATACCATAAGAGACGTCCCGTACTTGTTCAAAGATTGGATTCGAAGGGTACTGAGCACGGTTCAAGGCGGCGGAAGTAGAGGGGGCTATGCAGCAGTATAAGCAAGAGTCGTTACGTGAAGGATCATTACCCCCATGAGACGGAGAATTGGTCTTATTCAGCGATTGTGTTAAGAGACTTTCAGAGTTCATCCGGTGGCGCAGCGTAGGAACGTTTTGGCTTAGATGGCCATATTCCTTGTATCATAACTCGATTTGCTTATTTTGAGTTTAAATCGCATTATGTGATTTATACTGAATTGTGTTACATCTTTAATGGTAGCAGATCGTGGTATCTTATCTCCTATGCCTTGGCATCTCTAGTCGGGATATAGATGTCTCACTTTAGCATCCAGTCTATTCTCTCACATTCAATTTTGATATCTAGTGGCTCAGGGGAAGCTAGAGTGTCTATCTAGTCTATCATTGCACAACGATCTGTATCGAACTCGCTTCATAAGATTCGAAAGTGAAAAGTAGAAATACTTTTCTTCTATCTTAAGTTCCTAGTAAGATGCTAGCCATTTGGTTTGCTTGGGCCCTTTCATTCCACGTTCCAGCGATATACTCATCATCAAGTTCAATTCCCTATCAGGAGATCAAGAGGCACATCTTTAGAGCTATCGCTTGTTGCAAGTCTTGCACGTCGGATGTCAACTCAAGTACACAACATTTCACCGAGCTACTTGCTACCTGGTATTGAACAGACCACTGTTTCTGAGCTCTGAACTTGGAACCGCCCATCTTTCCGATGGCCCAGACCTGTTTCCAGCTTCACGTTTCGTTCCCTACCTTACGACTCGCAATCCCTGCTTTACAGAATAAAATTGATCAATCAAGTGTTAGAGCAAGCAAGCACACCTTTCAGCACTCCACACACGCACAAACATACAAAGTTTCTTTTTCTCCCACCATTATCCTATCTTTCTCTTGACATCCCGAACGAAGATACTTTTTTTTTTAAAAGTATCTTCGTCTTTCTAGGTCTTGACACCAACCAAAGCTGGTGTTTTTCTTGGATTGTTCGGGGGAAGACCGAGGCTAGGAGATAATCAACAGTGGAAAGCAGACACGAAAAAAAAAAAGTAAAGGTTGTGTGTGTACCTTACTATGAAGTGACGATTCAGTGAAGTGAATTCACTGACCTTCAATCCCGGATCTCAATTGTATATCGTGGGAGATTGTACCGTGGCTGAACAGCCGAGCTTCGTTACTGGTGAGATGAGCACAGTCCCCTCGTTTCTTCAAGTGAGGATCCATGGTCATGTACTCTTACTACGTACACAGTTGGCTATTTCAAGTACAAGTAACGTTTATACCAGTTTGGCTCCATGCCATCTGATCTTGATGCAGACAGGCAAGGCAGGCTTATCTCACCCTCTTCTCTTCTCTTCCATAAGGCATTTATTCCATCCTTTCATGGTGAGGCGATTGAAATCAATATGAATATTAGGTAGCCCATTACAACAGGATCAGCTTACCTAGATGTTTGCAAGGTCTTCGGTACTGTAACGAGGTTACATGAATATATGTACTAATCGCTTCGTCGATGTGGTAGAAATCAGCGCCTGGACAGCACTTGTTGTATATATTCGCGAGTACGGTGATGTAGATATGATATGAGTGTGTGTGTGTGTGTGTGTGTGTGTAGATGTATTGGGATGTGGTGATAGTTCCGATGATATTTTCGAGAGAGTGTGAGACAGTGAGGTAGGGCACGATGTACATTGGGTTCCATGAGCACTAGATACTTAATTGAGGTTAATTTTAGTTTACGACGTGCAACTAGTCGATTAATCCCGACTGTCTTATGTAATAGGATGGTATTTCAAGTCTCGTTGTTACTTCTATCCTGTCAGGTAGGAGAATGGACGACAGTAGAGTGATTATCAAACCTCTTATAATGGTCCATGGGATATTTTCGGTTTATTAGCTTATAAGCTATTCTTCGGTTTAGCGTGATTCTTTAGTAAATAACGCCGGTATACCGCCTTTTAGTGTGAACCCCACTAAATATTGATATGCTATAATTATCAGAACTAGAAACTACTGAAGCTCTATGAATACTATACTGATTTGCCTCTAAACTACTTCTTTTTGAAGCTCTTAATCTATAGAGTATATATTGAGTCTGCTATAACGTTAATATTATAGCTCCTAATCTGCTAGTATAGAAAACACACTAAATCGATTAAGTACTACGTTTAGGAGAGAATCTTAACCTGCGCGCTTTAGTAAGAGAGTATAGAATAATATATAAGATAATTTGCTAGCGTAATCGTCGAATCCAATAAGATAAGGCTCTAAATCGACGCCGGAGAGGTCCTTAGCTAGTAATAACTAATAATATAGAGCTATATATTATAGCTCTATTAGAGAGAGATCCAGATCTATACTTAGATAAGATTGCTACTTACCTTTACGAAGCTTACGATATCGATATATCGATTAATTAAGTCTCTAAAGCTCTTAAACGAATCAAATATACTAAGAAGGTACTCTTAGTATCTGCGGCCTAACGAAACGACGAATTAATCGCTACTTAGAGGCGTAAGATAGTATTCTGGAATTCTTACTACCTTTACTTTATCGATGAATCTACTTGTAACGAACGTATAGCAGAAAGAAGAAGAGGTTAGGCTCTAAGAGGAGCTCTAGTAGAGGTATCGAGGGTTCTAAAAAGGTCGATAAGGTAGTTAATATTACCGGTATACTCTATAAGGGGGTATTATTAGCCTTTAATCTTCTAAGGCTCTATTACTATAGAGATCTTTACTGAATAGCTTGAAAAGAGTATCTTACCGGAGTATATTAAGCTTAGAATCAGAGTTATTATTATAGATAACGCCTCTATCTATAGAGCTCCTAAAGTTGCTATCTTATGCGCTACTTTCGGTCTTCAGCTTGAATATCTCCTATTATATTACCCCTTTTTCAACTTAATTAAAGAGAGTTTCGTAGATCTAAAGGCGTGGATTAGAAGAAATTAGAGGTGGAAATAGTATACCTAGGAGGAGTTTAAAAGCTTCTTAATACTAGCTATACGTATAGTTGGAATTAGAGCTGAAGCTTAACGTAGAGTAAGGGCATATTTTTGCTATTATAGGTACTAAGGTCTTAAAGAAGAAGAAGAAGAAGAAGGCATATAAATAGCTATAATTACTAGAAATTTGCTTTCTACTCCTCCTCCTCCTCCTCCTCCTCCTCCTCCTCCTCTTCTATAGTTTATTATACTTCTTACTAATTATACTACTTCTTAAATACCTTCAAATTCATCTTTATAACCTTTAAGACTCTAGCTTTTATTCTAAGCTCTATTCCCTCTCTAATTGTCGTCTCTAATATTATAGCTATATTATACTCTTACTCTATAAATATCTTAATAGCGAAGTCGAATTGCGAAGCTATAGAAGCTTTAGGGGGTAGTGAGAGCTTATAAAGAAACGTTTTCAGCGTAAATAATACCTCCTTAGAATTACTATTACTACGTAGTAAGCTCGACTCTCGCAGATCTGCTATCGATAGAAACTTACTCCTAGCTCTCTTCTATAGTCGATTTAGAGGTAATTAAGGTTTAGGTAGTCGATATTCATAGTCTAGAGGAGGTATATTAAGTTAAGGGTATATCGGAGGTTGAAAATAGCCCTATAGGCTAGGAGTATAAGGAGACTATACCGGAGGAGGTTAAGGAGGTTATATTATAGGGTACTAATATAGGAAGCTATTTGGAGGCTAATAAGGCGTCTGTAGAGGGTATTAAGCTCCTGTTCGACGTTCCGGTAATAAAGATAAATTATAGTAAGACTCTCTTTTCTTCTGCTTCCTCTCTTTTCTCTCCTTTACTTCTTCTGCCTCTCGACGCCTAGTAAGCTCTCTTGATAAGTCTTCTCTATAAAGTATAGAAGGCTTATTAATTATAGTAACTCTTTCTTTAATATTATAGCCCCAGCGAGTTAAATCAGCTCCTAAGAGGTAATAGTGCTTATTATTATTTACTTAGTAAAAGCGAGTAGTTAAACTATAAGAGCTAACTTTATAAGCCTATAGTACTTGAATTAAGGTTAAGAGCTCCTTAAAGGTTCCTTTTTCGGCTTAACGGCTTAGTTTCTCCTCTTCTATTAACTATACTATTGCTATACGAGGTTTCTTAGGCTTTAGTACCTTCTCTCTCTCCTCTCTTAGATCTCTATATATACGCTTTAGAATAGTAATAATTAGAGGCTTTACTAGTACTAGATCTTTCTATAGAGGTCGAACTATACTCTAAGGAGTTAAGACGATACTAAAGTAAATCTAGAGTCTGAGTATCTTCTCCTTGCCTTTAGCTCCCTAGTTTGAAACTCGTTTGATAATATAGTCGAAATCAGCTGAATTACTAATATCTACTTTAGTCGGATTACTATTAGCTCTATACGTAGCGTACTAGTAAGTGTGATCTCTTCTTAGGCTAGAAATACCTCTTGAATTAATAGTATTATCTGCTACCTCTCTAGCAGTCTCTTTAATCGATTAGTAGGTATATCTCTCCTCTCCTAGCTTATTTGAAATACTACTAATTATACTACTAATACGCTCGCTATCTAGGTAGTATCGAATTTCCAACTCTATAACTTATATAATAATCTGCGGAGGCGAAGAAGAGAGTATAATCGATTCAGGTGGAGGTGGAGGCGTCGATTGGCTTGCTATAGCTAGTGCTAGTACTATAGCTAGTACTAGTACTAGTACTAGTACTGTAGCTAGTACTGTAGCTAGTACTATAGCTGTAACTGAGTCTATAGTAGGCTCAGTAGACTTAGTTGCAGTACTCTTAGTATTGATTTTCAGGGTTATTTTAGCTAGTTGTACTAGTGCAGAAAGTAGTCGAGTACGTGGTTTAGTCGATTTACGTCCTTTTGGAGCTTTTGTATTAATCTTAGAAGCAGATTTAGGAGGTATAGCCGCAGACTAAATATATACTCTATAGATTAAGAGCTTTAAAAAGAAGTAGTTTAGAGGTAAATTAGTATAGTATTTATAGAGCTTCAGTGGTTTCTAGTTCTGATAATTACAGTATATTAATATTTAGTAGGGTTTATACCAAAAGGCGGTGTACCGGCGTTATTTACTGAAGAATTACGCCAAACCGAAGAATCACTGTATGTTTAATTGTGAAAAACGGGGTCGGTTAGGGGAGGAGTCTCGAGCTTCAAAAGTCGTATGAAATCACCCCATCACAACTACTCCGATAAAGTGTAGTACCATCCGTCGCCAAACACTCCCTCAACTTCTACTTCGTGCCCTTTACCGCACCTCCTTCATTCACAATCACATTCTCTTATTCATGAGCCCGTACACAACTATGCAATGCCTTCAAAGGCATCTCCCGCCGATTCGCCCAGCTCTGAAGACTGACTCTGATCTTTCCGTTTTCTTTTTGTCACTGAGCCAGTCCATGTCCAAGTGTAAGTCATCAAGAGGCAAAATCCTTCTCTCTCTCTCTCTCTTCTTTTCCAATTCTCGAAAGTGGGAAGTACTGGAGACTCTTGATATGTGGCAGTGTTACTCATCAGGAATGTGTTTGAATCCTGTTGGTATCACTCTGTCGTAGTACGTACAATCAAGTAGTCTGCGTGAGCCAAAGTACAGTGATAATAGTAGTAGTATTATCTGTTGTATCGTGGCTGTCTTTCCTAGGTAGTCGAGACTCCGTAAGGGAGATATATCTGGCCGGCTAAACCCCGGTGCAGATACTCGACTAACACGTGACTATAGACTAACATATGGACTAACACTGGGAGTACTTTAAAGTAGCTCCAAACTATCTACTTCTCCGTATAAAAGCAACGCTTTTTGCCTTCTAGTAAGAGTAGTACCGTAGTACTACTCGTGCAGAAGTATTATATAGTATACAGGTTTCTACGTGATCAGGTCTAAAGATTAGATAACTGAACTAAACGCCTTATAGGCTCTCTTCCGGCTTCAAGTCATCCAAATTCCCTCTATCTACTTATTCTATAAGCTTAATAACTAATTGATTCGTATATAATAGCTCCTTCAAAGCTCCGTTGCAATTTATCTTAGTCATCGTATCCGCAGGATTATCTAGCCCTGCTACCTAAATCACCTCCGATATCTCCTTTCTTTCGTACGCCTGACGTAGATATATAAGGTCGATTATTAATCTCTTCTCTCTTATAGTATTAAGTCGTACTATACAGTCGTATAAAGATTTAGAATCGGTAACTATAATTAAAGGTAGTACTATAATCTCTATGATCTGCTTAATAGTAGTCTTAATAGCCCCGGCTATATTAAAACCTTCTGATATAGCGTATAGTTCAGAGGCTAGTATAGATCTGGTAACTCTCTTATAGTAGACCGAAGACCAGTGAATAACGTTTGCCTTATTATACTTATCTATAAGTATATAGACGTAGCTAATTTAAGAGTAGAAGTCTTTCAAATTAGTAAATAAACTATTAATAAATACGACGAGTTTAAGAGACTTCTTATCTAATTTAACGTATTAGAGACCTTTACTATAGTTAAGCTTTTGCTATAAGATTCTCTTATTTAAGAGCTTAAAGTCTTTCTCTATCGGATTTATAGTTTAAGTAGTAAAAGAGACGTCAAACGAAGCTTCTAGCTGAGAAACAGTTACTAAGTATAAACCTCTAGCTCTCTAAGTAATAAATTGCTCGATTTAGGTAAGACCTTATTATATACCTCTACGGGAGTTAGTAAGATTAACTAGTTCTTTCTTAATTATTCTTAATATCTTATCGTACGATTATTAAGATAGTCGAATAGAGCTATTAGTTTCCAAGGTAATATAATCTCTATTGAAGTTAATTAGGTATAAAGTAGTTAACTATTCTCTCTCGTTCGACTTGAATCCGGCTTTCTATAGCTCTCTCTCTTCTATATCTATAAAGGTCTTATTACTAATAAAGAAGGTATTATTAATCTGAAGACTAAGAGCTCCTATACTAGCTTCACCTGAAACAGATAGTAGATACGTATCGAACGTCGATAGTACTATATGGAGCTTCTTAACCTTATGTCTATAGTATATACCGAACTAATAGTTCGCTGATTCTAATATACTGTACATAGGCCCAACGCACTGCAAAAACTAATATAGCTAAGCTAGAATCTCCTTTAGAGGGCGCACGAAGAAGTTACGTATTAGGTATGACGTAGACTGAGTATAAGCTTATGTAATATTATAGCTATATACCTTAAACTCAGGGTATATAACTACGTATACTAGTAGTAGTCGTTAGCTGACTCGTTGAATAGTTAGTAATATAGTAAGTACTTAGTTCTTTCTAGAGTCGTTATACGCTTATACAACTAGTCTAGACTTCTCGTAGGCCTTCTATATACCTTTAAATTTTATCTAGTCGATGAATTTAGTATTAAAGACCCTAGCTCCGGCTAGCAATTCATCTTTATAGACTAATTCAAAGATCTCTATAGCGATTAAACCGTTAATCTCCTTATATCTTAACGCAGCGTATTAAGGTTCTACTACTAGGAAACTAATAAATAATTTATCTATATAATTTAAGTAAACTTTAATATTATTATCTCTAAATCGAATTAGCTTTCGTCGATCTCGATAAAGTTACTTCTTTAGTACTAGTATAAGTCGATTTGACTTAGTAGTACTAAGTGATAATACTCTTAGGAGTAAGATAAGAGGTAGTAAGAGTATAATTTCAGGTATAATACTCTTTAGTTCGTTAGAATCGATATCTTCTTCGTACTATAGTTTAATCGACGTAGAGCGAAAGGTTATTAGTCCGCTATCGATTTCTATTACGCAGTTCTCTCCGTCTATAGAAATAAGTAGCTAAGGTCTATCCCAGAAGCCTTTCTCTCTCTAAACTAGTACTAGAGAGTTTAATAGAAAGTCTCTTACTACTATAGAACTAAGTCCATTTCGAGTATTCAGGGTATTATTAACTTACCGACGACTCTATAGTTTACGAATCTCTTCTATAGCCTTATAAAGTGCAGTAGCTCGTTAGGAGACTAATAGCGAAAGTGCGTCTATCTCTACTATTCTAGGATATACTCCAAATACTAGTAAAATAAGTATAATCCTACTAGGTCTAGAAATATAGTTAATTACGTAGAATATTATCTATAGTACTATATCTTAACTAAGGTACGGTAATTCCTTACGAATTATCGTATAAGCTCTCTTCAGAGGGCTATAGTATCTCTCTACCTTACTAATAGAGTAGTAAGCCTCTATAAGTATAACTTTAACTATAGAACCCTCTGTCTTAGTACTCTATACGAATTCTTTTGATTTAAATTATGTACTTATATCTATAATAATAAAATCCGGTGGTCTAAGGTAAGTATCTATCTATATCTACTTAAATCAGTTCTATACGTGTTCTGCAGATATATTAGTAAGAAAACTTCTATTCTGAAAAGTAGTACCTTAGTCGACTATATATAAGACTTACCGACTATCTAGTTATATGATATCGATTACTACTTCGTAATTAAAGTATATATTATTAGTATCGTAGAGCTTAAACTTAAATCTGCCTAGCGATCTTCCGTATAGCTAGCAGTGCTTATAGAGCTTAGTAAGCTCCTTTAGTACCCCTGAGTTATACTCGTGACCGGCCTATTATAGTAAATCTTCTAGCTTTCTTACTAAAAGGTATCCGAATCGGTAATAAAGTCGACGTAAATCCGTCTTCATAAGTACTCTCGTATTCGACTAGAAGCACTCTATAATATACGTCTTAAGTGACTCCTTCTAAAGTAAGAAGAGGTAGCCGAATCTCCGTATAACTAGTATATCTCCCTATAGCATAACGAGTATATTACGAAGATTATCTAATATAACTCTGAGCTTATCTATATCGTCTAAATAGAATAGAAACGGGGTATCTATAGCTATAACCTCAAATTAGATCTTTCTAATTAGAGAAAGTATAATTATTATACTAATAGAAGTAGCTTTACTAATACTGAATTTGACGTTTATTCCACGGGAAGGCAAGAGTTCAGCTTTATATAGAGTCTTATAGGCTTTATATTAACCTTTGCCTACTATAGATACCTTTGCTACTCTAGTATCGATTATAATTCTATAGAAAACTAACGAATTATATTAAGAACTACTTATTATCGTCTCTGCGGTCCGGTCCTCCTCTATAGCTTCTTCGGCAGTATCTATTAAGTGCTTAAAAGCTATATTTACTAAGGTTTCTATTATTAGCTATACGGCTTCTACTAAGATAAGTCCTATAGAAGTTATAAATAGAGCTTCCGGCTTTTCGTCATCAGAATTATAATCTATATCGCTCCCGGCTTCGTATAAGGTAAAAGCAGTAGCTATATACTTATCTTCTATACTTTTGTACTCTGCGATATATTATCTATATACTTTCTTAAAGACTCTTCTAAAGTTACCTTTAAACTTAGAAGAGTTTTTCGCCTTAAACTTCTCCTTAGCTTTCTCTCTTTCTTCTACTATATAATCGAAAGATATATAATCTATAGTATTATATACCTAGCACTTCTTAGCGTTACTTTCCTTATCTAGCGTATTTATCTTCTTCTCTTCTTATATTCTAAATCGCTCTTTACTATCTTCCTTCTCTCTATATACTTATCCTTTATTAGAATCGCTTCGGAATTTTCGATTAGTATAGAAAGTAGTACTAGTTATAAGGTATACGTGCTCGTAGTTAATAATAGAGGTTCTAATAGAAGTAATCGTCTTTTCAGTAGAAGTTATAAGTTAAGCTAAAGTAATTTAGTATACTTCCGAGCTTTAGTAAGTAGTAATAACCTTATTTATAACGAACTTCTTATAGCGTAATTCAAAGGGTATACTATAATATAGCTCTCTAATCTGCGTAAAGAGTATATTAAAGTATTCTAAAGTCGTCTTTCTAAGGTTCTTCTCCTTAATCGATTTAAGGGTAAGAAGGTTCTATATAGTTAGTAAAGATCTGCTAAACTCCTCGCTCTTAAACTAATCTATTATATTCTTTAGTATAGTATCGAATTTAATAATAAAGGAGGTTCCAGGGATACTATTCAGATTATAATAGTAGTATTAGAGAGTAGCGCCTTTTAGTATTAATAGAAACGCTTTACTATACTCCTCCGGTAGAATCTCGGCTCTTAAGTAAGTATCGTAGAATATTCTGACCTTACTACTAAAGCTATCTCTATCTCCCTTAAATTTCATCTCTTCTAGAAATATATAAGAGAAGCTAGCGATCTCCTTTCTATATGACTTCTCCTTCTCCTTCTATACTATATTATAGTACTCTCCCTCTTCTCCTCTAGCTCCTTAGTAGCTATCTCCTCCTCCTCCTCCTCCTCCTCCTTAGGAGCCTTCTCCTCCTTAGTAGCTTCCTCCTCCTCTAGCTCCTCCTCTTCTACTCCTTGTATTCTTTAGTATACGCTTTCTATAGTATCGCTACTCTTCTCTATTCTAGTCAGAGGAAGTCTCTTTATATTACTATACTTCTTCGGTAGAATCTCGGTCTTATTATAGAGGTTCGTAGTATTCTTTATTAAAGTCGAATTCGCTAACAGGAGGTAAGCCGAGTGTAGTATAGTGTCTTTATCGCAGTCTATAGAACTCCTTCTTTAATCTCTTATACTCTAACTTGTCTTATTAAGTAGCTATATTATTTATTATCTTTTTCTTTCTCTTATCTCGCTATTACTACGCAGATATCTGCTTCTCTAGTACTAGTAGGTTTAATACTATATACTATAGCTATATAGAGAGTATCTTCTCTCTTATTATATTCTCTAGTTCCTTTAAGGTCTAATTATTACGTATAGTATCCTATAGAGTATATAGAAGCTTATATAGCTCCTACGCAGATTCGTCGCCTTCTTCGATAAATATACCTTTAGTACGTAGAGTGAATATAAAGTTATTATTTAACGATTTCTTAATAGATTTAAAAGAGTCTACTATCTAACTTTCGTATATCTTCTTAAATAAAGAGTATAAGGGTCTATCTACGTAATCGGAGCTCTTAATTTATCTAATAAGACCTTCTCCCTGTTTCCGTATAGTCTCTAGGTCTAGTAGGTCCTTACCGGAGTTCGCAGGTATATCGAAAGCACTAACCTCAGGAGTATTATTATCTCTTACTATATTAAAGGTCTGATTTATATAAGTGTTTTAGTGCTATTCCGAGGTTATTTAGAATAGTAGTTATAGAGTTATTCTTAAGTATTATATAGTAGTAGGAAGCGCTAGCGTAGCGCGTTCAAGTTTTAACTTCGAGTTTTCGGCGTAACTTAAAAGCGCGTTCTTTAAAGTCGGGTTACGGTAGTAATTGAAGTACGTAGAAAGTAAGTATATAGAAGTATAGAAAGTAGGTACGTAGAAGGTAATAGTAGTATAATATACTAGAATTCGAATCCTTTAACCGTATCGTAAGTAGAATCTAAGTAAATTATCTTAGTAATTCAAGTTAAATAATATAGAAAAGACTATATCTTTTCTAGTACTTAAGCTATTACTATAGTAGATATCTCTACTCTTTAAGATTTACTAGCGCGCTCTTTTCAGTAGTCGGAATTCTTAGAATCTAAGAATTTAACTACTTTCAAAGAGTAAAATAATCTATATATCTATTAATTAATATTAGTATTACTCTATTATAGTACGTATAATTAAGTAGTCTGCGTGAGCTAAAGTATAGTAATAATAGTAGTAGTATTATCTATTATATCGTAGCTATCTTTCCTAGGTAGTCGAGACTCCGTAAGGGAGATATATCTAGCCGGCTAAACCCCGGTGCAGATACTCGACTAACACGTGACTATAGACTAATATATGGACTAATACTAGGAGTACTTTAAAGTAGCTCTAAACTATCTACTTCTCTATATAAAAGCAACGCTTTTTACCTTCTAGTAAGAGTAGTACTATAGTACTACTCGTGCAGAAGTATTATATAGTATATAGGTTTCCACGTAATCAGGTCTAAAGATTAGATAACTAAACTAAACGCCTTATAAGCTCTCTTCCGGCTTTAAGTCATCTAAATTCCCTCTATTTACCTATTCTATAAGCTTAATAACTAATTGATTCGTATATAATAGCTCCTTCAAAGCTCCGTTATAATTTATCTTAGTTATCGCATCCGCAGGGTTATCTAGCCCTATTACCTAAATCACCTCTAATATCTCCTTTCTTTCGTACGCCTGATATAGATATATAAGGTCGATTATTAATCTCTTCTCTCTTATAGTATTAAGTCGTACTATGTAGTTATATAAAGATTTAGAATCGGTAACTATAATTAAAGATAATACTATAATCTCTATAATCTGCTTAATAGTAATCTTAATAGCCCCGGCTATATTAAAACCTTCTGATATAGCGTATAGTTCAGAGGCTAGTATAGATCTAGTAACTCTCTTATAATAGACCGAAGACTAGTGAATAACGTTTATCTTATTATACTTATCTATAAGTACGTAGATATAGCTAATTTAAGAGTAGAAGTCTTTTAAATTAGTAAATAAACCGTTAGTAAATACGACGAGTTTAAGAGACTTCTTATCTAATTTAACGTATTAGAGACCTTTACTATAATTGAGCTTTTACTATAAGATTCTCTTATTTAAGAGCTTAAAGTCTTTCTCTATCGGATTTATAGTTTAAGTAGTAAAAGAGATATTAAATAAAGCTTCCGGCTGAGAAACAGTTACTAAGTATAAACCTCTAGCTCTCTAAGTAGTAAATTGCTCGATTTAGGTAAGACCTTATCGTATACCTCTATAGGAGTTAGTAAGATTAACTAGTTCCTTCTTAATTATTCTTAACGTCTTATCGTACGATTATTAAGACAGTCGAATAGAGCCGTTAGTTTCTAAGGTAATATAACCTCTATTAAAGTCAATTAGGTATAAAGTAATTAACTATTCTCTCTCATTCGACTTAAATCCGGCTTTCTATAGCTCTCTCTCTTCTACGTCTATAAAGGTCTTATTACTAACGAAGAAGGTATTATTAATCTGAAGACTAAGAGCTCCTATACTAGCTTCACCTGAAACAGACAGTAGATACGTGTCGAACGTCGATAGTACTATATAGAGCTTCTTAACCTTATATCTATAGTATATACCGAACTAATAGTTCGCTGATTCTAGTATACAATATATAGGCCTAACGAAAAATAAAAACTAATATAACTAAGCTAGAATCTCCTTTAGAGGGCGCACGAAGAAGTCACGTATTAGGTATGACGTAGACTAAGTATAAGCTTATGTAATATTATAGCTATATACCTTAAACTCAGGGTATATAACTATATATACTAGTAGTAGTCGTTAGCTGACTTATTGAATAGTTAGTGATATAGTAAGTACTTAGTTCTTTCTAGAGTCGTTATACGCTTATATAACTAGTCTAGACTTCTCGTAAGCCTTCTATATACCCTTAAATTTTGTCTAGTCGATGAATTTAGCGTTAAAGACCCTAGCTCCAGCTAGTAATTCATCTTTATAGACTAATTCAAAGATCCCTATAGCGATTAAACCGTTAATCTCCTTATGTCTTAATATAGCGTATTAAGGTTCTACTACTAGGAAACTAATAAATAATTTATCTATATAATTTAAGTAAACTTCAACGTTATCGTCTCTGAATCGAATTAGCTTTCGTCGATCTCGATAAGGTTACTTCTTTAGTACTAGTATAGGTCGATTTGACTTAGTAGTACTAAGTGATAGTACTCCTAGGAGTAAGATAAGGGGTAGTAAGAGTATAATTTCAGGTATAATACTCTCTAGTTCGTTAGAATCGATATCTTCTTCGTACTATAATTTAATCGATATAGAGCGAAAAGTTATTAGTCCGCTATCGATTTCTACTACGCAGTTCTCTCCGTCTATAGAAATAAGTAGCTAAGGTCTATCCCAGAAGCTTTTCTCTCTCTAAACTAGTACTAGAGAGTTCAATAGAAAGTCTCTCACTACTATAGAACTAGGTCCATTTCGAGTATTTAGGGTATTATTAACTTGCTAACGACTCTATAGTTTACGAATCTCTTCTATAGCCTTATGAAGTGTAGCAGCTCGTTAGGAGACTAATAGCGAAAGTGCGTCTATCTCTACTATTCTAAGATATACTCTAAATACTAGTAAAATAGGTATAATCCTACTAGGTCCAGAAATATAGTTAATTACGTAAAATACTATCTATAGTACTATATCTTAACTAAGGTATGGTAATTCCTTACGAATTATCGTATAAGCTCTCTTTAGAGGGCCGTGGTATCTCTCTACCTTACTAATAGAGTAGTAAGCCTCTATAGGTATAACTTTAACTATAGAACCCTCTGTCTTAGTACTCTATACGAATTCTTTTAATTTAAATTACGTACTTACGTCTATAACGATAAAATCCGGTAGTCTAAGGTAAGTATCTATTTATACTTACTTAAATCAGTTCTATACGTATTCTGCAGATATATTAGTAAGAAAACCTCTGTTCTAAAAGGTAGTACCTTAGTCGACTATATATAAGACTTACTAACTATCTAGTTATATAATATCGATTACTACTTCATAATTGAAGTATATATTATTAGTATCGTAGAGCTTAAACTTGAATCTGCCTGGCGATCTTCCGTATAGCTAGTAGTACTTATAGAGCTTAGTAAGCTCCTTTAGTACCCCTAAGTTATACTTATGACCGGCCTATTATAGTAAATCTTCTAGCTTTCTTACTAAAGGGTATCCGAATCGGTAGTAAAGTCGACGTAAATCCGTCTCCGTAAGTACTCTCGTATTCGATTAGAAGCACTTTATAATATACGTCTTAAGTAACTCCTTCTAAAGTAAGAAGAAGTAGCCGAATCTCTATATAACTAGTATATCTTCCTATAGCGTAATAAGTATGTTGCGAAGATTATCTAATATAACTCTGAGCTTATCTATATCGTCTAAATAGAGTAGAAACAGGGTATCTATAGCTATAACCTTAAATTAGATCTTTCTAATTAGAGAAGGTATAATTACTATACTAATAGAAGTAGCTTTACTAATACCGAATTTAACGTTTATTCCATAGGAAGGTAAGAGTTCAGCCTTATATAGAGTCTTATAGGCTTNTATATTATTAGTATCGTAGAGCTTGAACTTGAATCTGCCTAGCGATCTTCCGTATAGCTAGTAGTACTTATAGAGCTTAGTAAGCTCCTTTAGTACCCCTAAGTTATACTTATGACCGGCCTATTATAGTAAATCTTCTAGCTTTCTTACTAAAGGGTATCCGAATCGGTAGTAAAGTCGACGTAAATCCGTCTCCGTAAGTACTCTCGTATTCGATTAGAAGCACTTTATAATATACGTCTTAAGTAACTCCTTCTAAAGTAAGAAGAAGTAGCCGAATCTCTATATAACTAGTATATCTTCCTATAGCGTAATAAGTATGTTGCGAAGATTATCTAATATAACTCTGAGCTTATCTATATCGTCTAAATAGAGTAGAAACAGGGTATCTATAGCTATAACCTTAAATTAGATCTTTCTAATTAGAGAAGGTATAATTACTATACTAATAGAAGTAGCTTTACTAATACCGAATTTAACGTTTATTCCATAGGAAGGTAAGAGTTCAGCCTTATATAGAGTCTTATAGGCTTCGTATTAACCTTTGCCTACTATAGATACCTTTATTGCTCTAGTATTAATTATAATTCTATAGAAAACTAACGAATTATATCGAGGACTGCTTATTATCGTCTCTGCAGTCCGGTCCTCCTCTGTAGCTTCTTCGGTAGTATCTATTAAGTGCTTAAAAGCCGTATTTACTAGGGTTTCTATTATTAGCTATATAGCTTCTACTAAGACAGGTCCTATAGAAGTTATAAATAGAGCTTCCGGCTTTTCGTTATCAGAATTATAGTCTATATCGCTCCCGGCTTCGTATAAAGTAAAGGCAGTAGCTATATACTTGTCTTCTATACCTTTGTACTCTGCGATATATTATCTGTATGCTTTCTTAAAGACTCTTCTAAAGTTACTTTTAAACTTAGAAGAGTTCTTCGCCTTAAACTTCTCCTTAGCTTTCTCTCTTTCTTCTACTATATAGTCGAAGGATATATAATCCGTAGTATTATATACCTAGTACTTCTTAGTGTTACTTTCCTTATCTAGCGTATTTATCTTCTTCTCTCCTTATATTCTGAATCGCCTTTTACTATCTCCCTTCTCTCTATATACTTATCCTTTATTAGAATCGCTTCGGAATTTTCAATTAGTATAGAAGGTAATACTAGTTATAAGGTATACGTGCTCGTAGTTAATAATAGAAGTTCTGATAGAAGTAATCGTCTTTTCAGTAGAAGTTATAAGTTAAGCTAGAGCAATTTAGTATACTTCCGAGCTTTAGCAGGTAGTAATAACCTTATTTATAACGAACTTCTTATAGCGTAATTCAAAGGGTATACTATAACGTAGCTCTCTAATCTGCGTAGAGAATATATTAAAATATTCTGAAGTCGTCTTTCTAGGGTTCTTCTCCTTAATCGATTTAAGGGTAAGAAGGTTCTATATAATTAATAAAGATCTACTAAACTCCTCGCTCTTAAACTGATCTATTATATTCTTTAGTATAGTATCGAATTTAATAATAAGGGAAGTTCTAAGGATACTATTTAGACTATAATAGTAGTATTAGAGAGTAGCGCCTTTTAGTATTAATAGAAACGCCTTACTATACTCCTCCGGTGGAATCTCGGCTCTTAAGTAAGTATCGTAGAATATTCTGACCTTACTACTAAAGCTATTTCCGTCTCCCTTAAATTTTATCTCTTCTGGAAATATATAAGAGAAGCTAGCGATCTCCTTTCTATACGACTTCTCCTTCTCCTTCTATACTATATTATAGTACTCTCTCTCTCTTCCTCTAGCTCCTTAGTAGCTATCTCCTCCTTCTCCTCCTCCTCCTCCTTAGGAGCTTTCTCCTCCTTAGTAGCTTCTTCCTCCTCTAGCTCCTCCTCCTCTACTCCTTGTATTCTTCAGTATACGCTTTCTATAGTATCGCTACTCTTCTCTATTCTAGTCAGAGGAGGTCTCTTTATATTACTATACTTCTTTAGTAGAATCTCGNTTTAAACTTAGAAGAGTTCTTCGCCTTAAACTTCTCCTTAGCTTTCTCTCTTTCTTCTACTATATAGTCGAAGGATATATAATCCGTAGTATTATATACCTAGTACTTCTTAGTGTTACTTTCCTTATCTAGCGTATTTATCTTCTTCTCTCCTTATATTCTGAATCGCCTTTTACTATCTCCCTTCTCTCTATATACTTATCCTTTATTAGAATCGCTTCGGAATTTTCAATTAGTATAGAAGGTAATACTAGTTATAAGGTATACGTGCTCGTAGTTAATAATAGAAGTTCTGATAGAAGTAATCGTCTTTTCAGTAGAAGTTATAAGTTAAGCTAGAGCAATTTAGTATACTTCCGAGCTTTAGCAGGTAGTAATAACCTTATTTATAACGAACTTCTTATAGCGTAATTCAAAGGGTATACTATAACGTAGCTCTCTAATCTGCGTAGAGAATATATTAAAATATTCTGAAGTCGTCTTTCTAGGGTTCTTCTCCTTAATCGATTTAAGGGTAAGAAGGTTCTATATAATTAATAAAGATCTACTAAACTCCTCGCTCTTAAACTGATCTATTATATTCTTTAGTATAGTATCGAATTTAATAATAAGGGAAGTTCTAAGGATACTATTTAGACTATAATAGTAGTATTAGAGAGTAGCGCCTTTTAGTATTAATAGAAACGCCTTACTATACTCCTCCGGTGGAATCTCGGCTCTTAAGTAAGTATCGTAGAATATTCTGACCTTACTACTAAAGCTATTTCCGTCTCCCTTAAATTTTATCTCTTCTGGAAATATATAAGAGAAGCTAGCGATCTCCTTTCTATACGACTTCTCCTTCTCCTTCTATACTATATTATAGTACTCTCTCTCTCTTCCTCTAGCTCCTTAGTAGCTATCTCCTCCTTCTCCTCCTCCTCCTCCTTAGGAGCTTTCTCCTCCTTAGTAGCTTCTTCCTCCTCTAGCTCCTCCTCCTCTACTCCTTGTATTCTTCAGTATACGCTTTCTATAGTATCGCTACTCTTCTCTATTCTAGTCAGAGGAGGTCTCTTTATATTACTATACTTCTTTAGTAGAATCTCGGTCTTATTATAGAGGTTCGTAGTATTCTTTATTAAAGTCGAATTCGCTAATAGGAAGTAAGCAAAGTATAATAAAGCGTCTTTATCGTAGTCTATAGAACTCCTTCTTTAATCTCTTATACTCTAACTCGTCTTATTAAGTAGCTATATCGTTTATTATCTCCTTCTCTCTCTCATCTCGCTATTACTACGCAGATATCTACTTCTCTAGTACTAGTAGGTTTAATACTATATACTATAGCTATATAGAGAGTATCTTCTCTCCTGCTATACTCTCTAGTTCCTTTAAGGTCTAACTACTACGTATAGTATCCTATAGAGTATATAGAAGCTTATATAGCTCCTGCGCAGGTTCGTCGCCTTCTTCGATAAATATACCTTTAGTACGTAAGGTAAATATAAAGTTATTATTTAACGATTTCTTAATAGATTTGAAAGAGTCTACTATCTAACTTTCGTATATCTCCTTAAATAAGGAATATAAAGGTCTATCTACGTAGTCGGAGCTCTTAATTTATCTGATAAGACCTTCTCCCTGTTTCCGTATAGTCTCCGGGTCTAATAGGTCCTTACCGGAGTTCGCAGGTATATCGAAAGCACTAACCTCGGGAGTATTATTATCTCTTACTATATTAAAGATCTGATTTATATAAGTGTTTTAATACTATTCCGAGGTTATTTAGAATAGTAGTTATAGAGTTATTCTTAAGTGTTATATAGTAGTAGGAAGCGCTAGCGTAGCGCGTTCAAGTTTTGACTTCGAGTTTTCGGCGCAACTTAAAAGCGCGTTCTTTAAAGTCGGGTTACGGTGGTAATCGAAGTACGTAGAAGGTAGGTATATAGAAGTGTAGAAGGTAGGTACGTAGAAAGTAATAGTAGTATAATATACTAGAATTCGAATCCTTTAACCGTGTCGCAAGTAGAATCCAGGCAAATTATCTTAGTAATTCAAGTTAAATAGCATAGAAAAGACCGTGTCTTTTCTAGTACTTAAGCTATTACTATAGTAGATATCTCTACTCTTTAAGATTTACTAGCGCGCTCTTTTCAGTAGTCGGAATTCTTAGAATCTAAGAATTTAACTGCTTTCAAAGAGTGAAATGATCTATACGTCTATTGATCAATATTAGTATCACTCTGTCGTAGTACGTACAATCAAGTAGTCTGCGTGAGCCAAAGTATAGTAATAATAGTAGTAGTATTATCTGTTATATCGTAGCTGTCTTTCCTAGGTAGTCGAGACTCCGTAAGGGAGATATATCTGGCCGGCTAAACCCCGGTGCAGATACTCGACTAACACGTGACTATGGACCAACATATGGACCAACAAATCCATTATCAGCGTTTTATGTAAATAGACCATCATATCTGACTACTACCCTCCTGAGATACCGTTACTACAGTAGGTATGGTTTTGTAGAGCAAAGCAAAACCCAGAATGTGTCTTGTCGGCTATTTTCTCTCGCCTCTCTTGTAACACGCCGAAAATGGACTTCTGTAGTCTTCGCCGTTGCAGTAGAGCGTCGCTACTCGGGCTTGATAACCGATCTTTCTTGTATGATTTAGGATTTCATGATGAAGGCGAGGTTTCATGTACGTTAGATGGCTTGCAATACGGGTGAGGGTTCCGCTACCGAGCTGTGAATTGCTATATACCAACCATCCTATTGGGTCTACCGACAGGAAAAAGATGTATCCTCATACATCCACTCAAAAACAGCCCAGCCCAGCCCAGCCCAGCAGGCCAACCCTCTCGTGAATCGTCCGCCTAGCACAAAACGAGATAGATCTTTTTGTCCTCCCCCCAAGAATTAGGGTGATGAAATGAATATACACATGAGTATCTGTTATCCGAAGCAGAAAAGTAAGGATGGGAAGAGTTTCCATGTACAGAAAGGGCCGGTGATATATATAGGGTCTGACAAGGGGCGGGGATGAGTATGAGTACAAGTTAGGCGATGGAGGGTAGGCTAGGTATATATATATACATAGATATATATCGGTAGGTATAGGTATATTTTATCCCCCCTCATCACCTTCGAGGAACTTGTCTCTCAGTCTTGGTCTTGCATTTTCGGATTTAGGTTCAAGAGTTTGCGTTTCGAGACGTGTTTACATTGTCTTTGTATATCTAGCCTAGATTCGGATTTGGTTCCTGAAGAGTCCGCGTTAGAGTAGTTATATCGTATTGTATTTCTAGAGCGCGTGACGTTGTTTCCAGCCCCCCTTCCATAAAACGCCAGATGCTAATTCTCAAAATCCCAGATCTGTCAAAGTGAACCAGAGAAACGAAATCCCCATTTCTCGTATTCTCATCTCCCAACTTCATCCTACATGACTCGTAAAATCCTCTGCTCAAGCATTATAAGTATTCATAAATCCCCAAAAGGAATCATTTGCGAAGTCGCCTTCGAACTGCCACGTTGCATCTGGTACCCCGTTTTCAATGCCGGTTACGTTGGCATTCCCGCTTCCTGGACCCCATATCCCAGGGGTCTGCATACCGCTGGCATCTAGGCCTAGGCCACCATCTATCGTGCCGCCGAGATCATTGAACAGGAGATCGTGCATGGGCTGTAATGGTGCCATGGACGAGAAATCGAATGTCGGTGGTAGGGAGAACGCTTCCCAGGAAGAAGCGGTCGTGGGTATGGTGGTGGAGATAGGTGCTGGTGTGGATTCCGTCATGTTGGAGATTGTCGGGAGAGTATATTGTGTCGCGGTTGTGGACGACGAAGCGTTTGTGTTCGTATATGTCCCTGCGCTTTGATTGGTTGACGAGTTTGTTGACCCGCTGGAAACGGAAGGGTAAGATGAAGCGGAGTATTGAGGTGTTGTGTATCCTGGGGTGATTGCCGCAGGTGTGGTGCTTGCTGATACAGTTGATGGCCCTTCGGTCTTCGCTGCTCGGTTAAGAGCTTTCTTGAGTCGGACGCAGATGACTTTGAGGACACTCAAGGCCGAATTTGCCATGGCATTTCGGTCGCCCATTGTTTCGAATCGATCCATGCCCCATTGGAAGTGCTGGAGTGTGTCGTCCAAGTACTCTGGGTTTTCTGTTGGATGCAAGATGTAGATTGCTGCTACTAACACGATGGCGTCGAATGTATTCAGAACCAAGGCGAACATTTTGTAGTGTCGTATGCTCAAGAGATTGAAGTAGGTCCGTTGAGCACGGAGGATATCAAGACCTGCCTTAAGAGCTGCGGTACGGCTATTGGAGTTGGTAAAAATGTACGGTCGATGAAGAGCCATGACTGTGAAGGCTGCAGCATTTTGAAGTATTGATCTGGCGGAGCTTAACCAGAAACAATCTGGATGGCGATCGAACGTGGTGTCTGGATTTTGAGTGCGGAAGAATGGAGGTGTGTGTAAAGTGATCTGGTTGATCATCTTGTGCATCAATTCCAGCTTAGGATAGTTGTTTTGATTCGGGTCTTCCTTTTCAAGATTGAAGATATCCCAAAGAGGAGCAGCAACCTCAGCAAGCCAGAGGAGCATGGTAAGTGATGTAGGAGGATCTGAGTCTGTTCTTGGTGCTGGCGCAACTTCTCTCCTGTTTCTTGGCGTAGGAGCATCGATTGGAAATCTCGGTTTGCCATCACGAGGGTCTACTGTTGTCGGCCTTCCCAGAATGATTGCCATGTGAATATCCCAGAGTGACAAGATCAACCACATTCTTCTTCGAAGCTGCTCCTGCCACAGATTCTCTAGAACATCCTCGGGCTTCTCTTCTACCTTTCGATGATACTGTGATATGTTGGCCTTGTGCAAGCCCACTTCTTGGGCATCTCTGATTGTTTGCGATAGGTAGTGCCAACTCTCGGGTACCATTCCACAATTTTTAAGATATGCTGTTCGGAGGAATCCAGCTTGCACCGTGACCAAAGTCGTATGCCTTTTACCAAGCAAACATAAGATTTGACATCCGGATTCGCTATAGTCACTGGCAAGGTCATCAAATGACATGCCAGCCGCATACTTGAGTGAGTCCAGACTCTGATCATAATCAACTGGCTGGAATTGTAGTGCCATTGCGAGTGTTTGAAAGAGGAGAGCTGGGAAGAACTGTAGATCAGGTGGTAATTCTTGGGGTCCTTTATTTAGGGTGGAAAACGACAGGCTGTGCCAACTCTTGAGTTGATCTCTAAACGTGCCTTCGTCTAATGGAGAATACTGCCAGTTGACTTCTCGAAAATAGCATGCAATCAACTTTTCGATATACGGCTTGGCTGGCAGCTGTCTTATCATGCTCTTGTACTTCTCCCGTAGTCCACCTTGGCCCGCTTGACTCGAGATCATGAGTGACATCGAAGAGGGAATTTCAGTCTCGAGATTCTCGAGCTTGTTGAATATGCCGAGAGTGGTGTTGTTATTGCCATTCGATTTCGCATATCCAAATGCGCTGACCTGCGCAGCTGTCTCGGACTCCTGCTTAATGACCTTGTACGCCCGGCCATCTTCAGAAGATCCAGTCCCATTTGCGCTCTCTTCCAGAAGCTGTTGTTTTCTCGCGAACTCGTTCTCGTACTGGCAAAGCGCATGCTTGTTTCGTGCTATGCAGTTGCTGCAGGGCGATTGTCGGTCGCACTGTTAATCGTGGGTGAGCTGCTATTAAAAAGCTTGCCTGCGTGGCCAGTGATGCATACCTTCTGCTTCCTGCGGTGACACTCCGTACATGATATCACTATCCTCTTCCTCTTGCGCGGGGGTTTCGAGGGACTCGTAGGCCTCGGCCGCTGCTTGACGTCGGTAGGCGGCTCCATTGCTTGTTCCATGATCTATGTATGAGTCGCATGCGCCTGAGCGGAGGCACTTGGTACAAAACTCTATCGCGAGGCGCCAAATTCCGCCAGCAGCTCGGGTGAGACGCCGGGAAGACACCTGGGTGAATTCTATTGCCGTCTTTCAGGGTATGCCATGGAATGAGGGAGGACTGAGTGACAGTTGTGATCGTGATGGTATTAATGGGTGTCGCCGGAGAGAGATGACGGATTGGGTTTAGATTATTACATACCGTACTCTGATCTACTTATTGTACTGTACGGTATGGTACAAGTACGAATCACCAGAGTGACAGCGGAGATAGCAGCTAGCCTCGGAATAAATCCACGAGTCACAAGCACCAGCACCACTAAAACCTTCTACGAAATGATGCCGATGCCTACCTACCTAGGTATCTACTATTGTACTAGTAATACTTCCAGGACGAAGGTGGGGGTGGGTTTCAACGTCGCATTTGTTCTGGGAAGCTGGCTTCGAGCTAGAGAGAGTATTGCGCGGTTTCAAGACAACTGCATAATCGCATGTCCGTAATCCGATTCGATTCGGTTCGGTTCGGATGGTTTATCAAGACCACCTTATCCCTCCCTCCCTGTGCCCTCGGAGGGGTCTTGTATTCGTACCTGAGCCAAGGAAGGGAAGGGATGCCGGACTAAAATCCGATGTTCAGAAGCGTGGGAACCAAGATGAGACGAGATGAGACGAGACGAGACGAGCCGTACCCAGGTACGAAAGGTACGGACGGTAGTTACTAAACAATGTCACGCGAACTAAAGAACCGCTACGTATGAGAGGTACAATCGACGACAAATAGCATCGCACTAGGTACTACCATACCCATACCCATACCCATACCCATACCCTACCTAAGAACTACTTATTCGTAATAAGTACCAGCCAGCTACTTTGTTGTCAACAATATACTGTTTCCCATCGAGAATCCTGAGTACGATCGCGGGCGCTCCCTCAGTAAGCCTTTAAAGTTCTGATCTGGCTGGTCTGGACCTTTCCACCAATAAATATACTTTGCAGTATTATACTACTTACTGTACAGTAAGGACTTGAGTACAATTTCCCGTCTTTCCTTTCCTGGCTGGACCCGACCGTTCGTTGGAGTGCAAATCTGGCAGGTGTTACTTAGACGGTACATACAGTACTATCTATCAATCATGGTAGTGTAATACCGGACTTCTTTCTAGCCTTTCTTTTGTATATATATCTATCTGCCTTTCTACTTACCTAGTAGTACGGGATATGATACTGTATGGTACCGCTGTGTTCGGAGGTACAGCGGTTAAGTATTGTCCCTGGTCAACCGGGATCTTGAAGCTCTCAACCAAGTAAAGCAATACTATCAGAAACAACTGACTTGATCGTACTTACCTAGTACCACTTGATTATCTGTTTACTCCTCAATCAAGTAAAGTCTCGAGACCCGCCGAAACCCCCCCCTAGTCGACTCGGGACAACACTTAACCGCTTTACCTCTGCACAGAGTATACTTGTAAACAATACCTACCTACCTTACGGCGGAGTGAGCAAAGAGTAGAGTAAACTTTGTAAAGATACTATACTAACTTTTCAAGTATATATGCTTCAAATCGTTCTTCTTCCCTTGATATATTCTCGCTTGTCCTCTGATGACGTCTGTGGCGCTGAACCCTGAATACTGGGCAGAAGGTTAAAGTTTCCCTAGGTTCCATCCATGATCCATTTCATCCTCACCAACTAACCCCTCCCCCTCCCCTCACCCCTCCGAATTTCTCAGTGCATTTGCTTTGCTTTGCTTCGCTTCGTTAATCGTTGTGCCGTACTAGACACAAAGTTTATTTATGGATGTGCAAGTTCAGTCCAGGTCCAACTGCCACCGAGTCAATCTCGTCGTCCCCCTTATGCTCCTTATCCCCCCGACATCTCCATTCCTTCTCGCTCAGCCTCAAGACGAGGCCTATATTGTACTTTCGTACCAAAGAGGACATGCAGGCGCATCTGCCCAGTCGGTCACTTCAACTCCTCGAAGTCTACTCTACCGTACAGACTTGATTTATAGCCTCCTTCCAACATACAGGCTCCGCTATTGGCCTATAATAGCCACTTACCAAACCCTTCCATGCTCGAGCATACTGCACTATTTTCACCTCGAAGAAACCAGACACCTTGTTGGCCCCCAAGACCACTGTATTCAGTCCCTTCACTAACGATATCCAATCTTTTCTTCGGCCGGGACCTAGCTTTGGGCCAGCAGTAAGGTCCATGGCACCTGTAGCTTCAACCATAGCTTCCCATGTTGAGGGAGTATCTGATAGTGCGCGCGCAAGAGAAGTCTACAAGTGCGTACTGCCATTCGAGATATACACTTACACCGAATGATATCTATATATATGTCTCGAACTATGAACCACTAACAAGTCTGCCTACAGGTACTTCCAGCCGACTTCTACAGACCCCGAGAGTCTTGCTGAGGCTGTCGCACTAGGATCTCCAACAGACGAACGTAGTGAAGGTGGTCGCGATATCAACGTCAAGGTCAGATCCAATGTCACCTCTTCGAAAATTTCGTCGCCAGACACAGCTCTCACGGCTTTCTGCCAGCTGATAACATGGAGGCTTGGGGTTCAGAGGGCCATGATTAGGTCCGTCGTCCCGCAGACTGTCGCCTTCAAGAGGTGCTGACTTTGTCCAGTCTCATAGATGCAGAAACCCAATACTTTATTGCTGAAGGTACAAAGACCGTGGATCTTGTAGACAATCGCAAACATGCGCCAGGAGACGACCTATGGCTAGGATGCGCGAGTGTTGAAAAGACAGGACGACTCTGTGAGAAGTAGGGATCCTAATATCTTAGAGACTACAAACACTGATACAAGCAAACAGAACAATTGCAGTTCCGTCAGCCACGAATGGGAAATATCCTTCATTCATTGTCAATGACCTCAGCAAGGACGATAGGTTTCAGAACCTTCCTTTTGTTACAGAATCTCCTTGCCTGAGATTTTATGCTGGTGTACCTCTGATTACACATCGTGGTATTCCCATAGGTAGCTTGTTTGTGGTCGACGACCGAGTCAGAAATGGCCTCAGTGAGGAGGAGGTACATTTCATGGGAACCATGGCAGCAACGATCATGAAGCATATGGAGATGGTCCGAGAAGCAGAAGAGCATCGCCGAGGAATGAAGATGAGCCGAGGATTGGCGTCATTTGTAGAGGGACGTGCAGAGCTGATTGAGGCCGAGGTGGAGGCTGAAGATGGTGAAGGTACCAGGATTGTTGGACAATTCGAGACCGACCACGTTATCACAAAAATCAGATCCAGAGGCTCCGTACGGAGTTCGATATCCCACGCACTTGCTGATAAGGAAAAGGAATATTCTTCTGCCTTGTTCAAGTCGGAGGAGGAGTTTCTCGCCAAGAATCACCCTGACGGTCAGGCTCGTCCCGACCTGGATGGTATGCCGCAGTCACAGCAGTCGTCCTATGGGGGCACCAGTGCGACGATGTCCTCTCCTAATGATGCCAACTGCTCATCTGCTTCTCCATACATGGAGGACTCATCAGAGGCTACCTCCATGAAATTTCTGTTCTCACGCGCCGCCAACTTGATCAGGGAAGCTTTCGAGGTTAATGGGGGAGTGGTGTTTTATGATGCCCAGGCTGGCTTTAGCAGCGACATGTCTTATAGCCAGAGACTGAATGACGATCCCAGCAGTCATATCGAAAGTGCAACAGAAAGTCAAGCAGAATTTGTGGCGCACACGAGTGCCGATGGCGATGACCACTTTTCGGCAGAAGAAGAGGGAGGTGGCAAAATTCCGTCGCTTCCTATACTATCTCCACTGGGAGACGGATCTCCAGACTTTGAGCGCATTTCATTCTCACGGACGACGACTAATCCGACCAAGTCCTGTGAAATTCTGGGATTTTCAACGCCGGATGCAGCTTCAGTAAATGGGGATCCAGTTCCTGGCTCGCAATCGTTCTGTTCGCTGGACGAAGATACGTTGATGGCCCTGCTAAAACGATACCCGAGAGGCAAGCTATGGAATTTTGATTCAGATGGGGCGGTATCTTCGTCATCAGACGATGAGCGTCGGCGACCGTTGTCCAAGGATCCCATCGAGCGTAGCAAGGAAGCACGGCGGCGCCTACTAAGGAGCGCAAAGAATAAGAGTGATGCACGGTTGATATCTCGACACTTCCCGGGCGTGCGGCAATTGTTATTCGTGCCGTTATGGGATGCAGGGCCTTCGCGATGGCTGAGCGGCTGCTTCGCTTGGTCGACCGAACCAACGCGTGTGCTGTCCAAGCAGAGCGAGCTTGCGTTTCTGAGTGCATTCGGAAATTCCGTAATGGCAGAATGGTCCCGACTCGATACGGAGATCGCTGATCAAAAGAAGGGGGATTTCATTGGTAGTATTTCGCATGAGCTGCGTTCTCCTCTGCATGGTATATTGGCTAGTGCAGAATTCCTGGAAGAGACCACAACAGGTTGGGAGAAGGGTTTAGTTGAGACAATCGACAGCTGTGGGAGAACCCTGCTTGATACAATCGTCAGTCTCAAACTCGTCGCTACCACTGGTGTATTTTGCTGACAGCATACAGAATCATATCCTCGATTTCTCCAAGATCAATCATTTTGAAAAGAACTGGAAAAAGTCTAAGCGAGCAGGTGGATCTAGGACTACTCCCGGGAAATCTGGAGGGTCATTAAACCTTGAGCAATCAGACCTTCCAATGCTTAATCTATTCCAGGATATCGACATTTCGGTTCTTTGCGAAGAAGTGGTAGAGAGTGTCTTTGCCGGTCACGTATTCCAGCATACGACTGCCAAAACTTTCGATATGGTGCCGGATACTCATGGGAAAATGTCAGATGCTCGGAAATCCATCCCGTCAACGGACAACATGCTAGGGCCCCAGAAGCTTCAGTCATCAGGTGTGGTAGTTATTCTCGATGTGGCTGCGCACGATTACCACTTCATCACACAGCCCGGAGCTTTAAGACGTTTGATCATGAATCTCCTTGGCAATGCTCTAAAGTATACTTCCCATGGATACGTCAAAATTACGCTTTCTACAACAAATATGGATGACTATCAAGCTGGATCGTCTTCTGCGGGTACTGATGGTGTACCAAGATCAATGGTTTCCTTGACCGTTCAGGATACTGGTCGGGGTATCTCCCCCGAGTTTCTTCGATCGAAGCTCTTCATGCCTTTCGCACAGGAGAACTCTGTATCGAGTGGAACAGGCCTTGGGCTTTCAATCGTGCGGAAAATTGTGTCTCTCCTAGAAGGAGAGATCACCATAGACAGTGAGGTCGGACGTGGGACCCGTAAGTTACATCACTACTGTCTCCATTATTGCTAAAACTTTGCAGGCGTGAGAGTTACTCTTCCACTTCTTCGAGAGATGCCCAGGAATATCGATTCAGGGGCTTCTTCAAACACCCAAAAGTCCGTCGTTTCTGTTGGCCGAGAAGCAGACGAAATTGTTTCCAGCCTTCGAGCCCGTGCCAACGGCTACCGTGCGTCACTTCTCGGATTCGACATCGAAACCAAGGATCCAGTCATCCACGATATGGGCCGGCAACTGAAAAACTCAATCACATCGTTCCTCGTCAATTGGTACGGCATGAGAATCGTCCCGCTTGGGCAGAAATGTGATATACTCATCTCAAACGAGGGTGTCTCGACTCTGATAACTAAGATTGTTCATCAAATTGGGAAACTTCAGAAACGGTTACCTTCAGTTGTCGTTCTCTGCTCTCATGATACGAGGTTCATGGACCGGACAATGTCAGTTTCCGAAGCTGATTTCAATGTCGGCTTCATAGCGAAGCCAGTTGGCCCTCTCAAGTTGGCAAAAGCCTTGTCGCAATGCCTCCAGGGTGTTCCTTCAATTGGCACGCCTCTGGTCGATGGCCCGACGACCAACAACAGCGAAAGCACAGATCTTAGCAATGTCTTCGAAGGGTTATCTTTGAGTCCTCGTGGGGGTGAAGTCCTTGACAACAGCCGCATGTCTGCAGACAGTGCAAACGCACGGAAAGCGATTGAGAGCCCAACGCCAAACGGCAGCGACAAGCACGCAGAGTTCCCATTTCCACAACCAGAAGGAGAAAAGTTAACGCCAAAGAGACGCGCACTCGCCAATAAGGAGAATTCCCAACTTGGCAGTGAGAACAGCGACAGCTCCAGACTCTCACTCCCAGACACACCACCTGCTTTCTCGTCTACTGAAGCAACACCCACCATAGAAACCACTCTATCAAGCAAACCACTCACCGATCCTAAAGCCAAACCCACATCACCAACTCTACTCCTCGTAGACGACAACCAGATAAACATCCGCCTACTATCAACATATCTGCACCGCCGCGACTACAACGTTGTTCATCAAGCTATGGATGGTCTCCAAGCGGTGCAGAAGGTCGAAGCTCGTAAAGAGGGCTACAACATCATATTCATGGATATCACTATGCCCATCCTGGATGGCTTTGGCGCCACTCGACAGATCAGAGCGATTGAAGAGAAACGGAGGCGTGATTTCATGTCGAAGACGGATAATTCCGCAAATGAGGGATTGGATATGAATATGGAGGATGCGCCGCATGCGGCGCTCATCATTGCGTTTACTGGCCGTAGTAGTATCGAGGACCAAAATGAGGCTGTGAGAGTTGGTATTGATCTGTTTATGACGAAGCCTGTTGCGTTCAAGGAGGTTGGAAAGATAATTGATAATTGGGTCGCGAATCGGGAGAGAGAAAGGAGAGGCATTATCGGATGATCGAGATATCAGACTCACATACGGATATGGAGTCTCACGAAGCATGTCGCTTATATGTGCGCCTTATCTATTGCCCTCTTTGTATGGGTATGCATTTGGCGTCACTGAGTGTAGCACCTGATAGTGGAGCATCAGTGAGAATTTGGGCCGGAGCAACAATGCGCAACCTAGAATCATCTGGTGGGAGCTATGAGTGAGCAAAACGGATGTTTTAAGAGGCATCAGAGCTTCCTTTCTGTGTTGATCGGATTGTTGGGATATACCAGAAAGAAAACGATGGGGAAAGAAAAGTCAAGAGGACTTATGTATGTTTATATGAACGGGCGAGCTAGCGAGCGTAGGTGCTAGGATTAGAATTGAGACTAAATTTGAAAACTACTTTGACTACGGAAACAGTATGCGAGGTGTACTATGGAAAAGCTCAAGCAGCAACGGAATGTAGGATATGTGAAGTTCTAGAAGCTCATGCTACGATTTCACACACTAAACAGAGCTACTGCACCACTGGTAAGCCAAGCCCAAAGATGATGGACCCCCTCTGTGCTGGCCCGATATTCCATAGAAGAAAAACTCGAATTCATAGCAGAGATCTCTATGTGTATCTAAGAATCAATCTCAGATCAGAATCATATATCCCCTGTGAAGTATGCTTCGAAAGATAGACAGTCATTCGTCGCAGCAGTATATCTCACCCACCTTCCTTCCTCTGCCCAAGAACGAACGACCTTGGGTACGCAACCCAGTTGATGAATACGGAATGTCTGCGTGACCATTCCCCTTCCTTCCCTTCATCCCAGGTAGATGACAGGGGCATGGCGAGGAAGAGGGAGGGGAGAGAGAGATACTGTACTGTAGATAAGATGTTCTGTTTTAGAGTGCGGTGCGGTGTTTAACGGGTTTCTCTTCTCCTCGCCTGTGCGTCGTTGAATAAGAGCCAGATAGGTAGATCTCTTTTGTCGGTGATTGTCGTGATGATAGTCACATCTTGTTTTTGTGATGGTTGTGATGCTTGTGAGGCTTGTGATGCTTTTGAGGGTTGTGATGTTCTGAGGCTTGTTTTGGAGGGTAGAGAAGATATAATGGAATGCCTAGCTATAGCTATACTATAGATATTATTATTTCACGTACGCACGCACGCACGCGCGCACGCGTGAATTGAGTTCTTGATTGGTATGTCGATGTGGATGTGGATGGTGTAGAGGATTGTATGAGCGGAGCTGATGGGATGGAGGAAGGAAGGTGCTGGGTTTCGAGGATGGTGGATGCGATGTTTGTCTGTTTTTCGCGGGTGTATGGGGTGAGTGGGTAGATGGAGGTGGAGATGGAGATGCAGATGAAATTTTCTAAGGGGGTTTGTCCCTTAGGTTCAAAATTCGGGAGAATAAAGGAGCTCTAGGGACAAAAGTTGCCTGTGTTTCTTTTGGACACGATTCAGAAAAGATTGCAATCCGGCGCTATGAGTGGATATGGCATATTAGAACAAGGAGATGACTAGTTCGTTGCTAAGGATCCTGATGTTTAACATGGCAGAAAGATGAGAACTGTGACCATACACCAACAATCAAAGCGGTTATTTCATCTCTGTAGATACAGTCCAACCTGCTGTTAAATAATTCAATTTATTAACCACGAACTAGAATCTTGGGCTACAAGAGTCTATTCAATGATTACCCGTCTCTTTGTTTGAAGGGCGCACGAAGCCTCGCTATGCAAAAGCCAAAGATACTCACGATATTACAACTTCTCCTCGGATTTCCCCAGCCCTTCGCTAAACTTCTCGCCTCCCGCTCCTTCTCCAGTTCTCCAATTCCTTCTCCTTTTTCTCTTCAATAAACCCGAAATCGACTACCCTCTCTAATCTTTCATCTTCCCACAAGAAAATAAACGGGATAACACACATCCTCAAACTCAAGGAACCACAAAAACTACTTGCCCAAGCGACGCCCGGTTTTCGATACATGGGTGTAGCCGCAAAAGGCAGTACTGCACCAGCGAAATTTCTAGCACAGCTTACAGCCGCGATTGCTAGCGGCGAGGGTCTCGTGGCGTCGGCGAGGTAGTTGAGTAGAGCCATGATAATCAGATGAAGCCTAGACCGAATGGGATTTGTGCTAGCACAGGGACGGCATCGTGGATATTTTTTCTCGCTGTCCTACCTAGCCACAATGACCAAAATCACGCACAGAGGACCATCAAAAAAGCTAGTAATAGACGCCGAGACTCCTCTTTGTGTGTCCCAGATTAATCTTGTACCTGTCCTTTTCGTAGGAGGGTGTCGTACTAAAGGAAAACTACGATTGCTAATACTGTTCCACCAGCGGTAGGATGAAATATCAGACCTGACGCACCAAGAGATTGGCTGTATATCTTATGAAAAATGGGAGGATAGGCTGAGAAGTAGATACATAAAATACCGTAAGCTAGTTAGAGGTAGAGACATGTGGCCATGACGATGAGTTCCAAGAAAAGCATGCGGAGGGGTCAGGTCAGTTCTACATTTGCCGTCTGTTTTTGCCCCTCCCCTCGAATTCAATAGATGCGGAAATTAACGGGATTGCAAGTAGTCTTATGGATATAGGGAGTACGGCGAGCCAGGAGAAATGGACCGTCGCTTTCCGGAAGCCAGATAATGGGAATCCAGGATGCACCAACGACGATCAAGCCTATCCAGAAAAGCCATCGCCAGCCCAGAGTTGGAGAAACGAAGCCAGAGACTGCTGGAGCGATGACTGGGCCGACACAAGCTCCCTTTGATTGTTAGTAATGCTTATTGACTACCTGACACCCCTTCCGCTCATGTTAATTGCCATTGCTCTACCTCTAGTCATAGGATCGTTGTATATGTCCGTATACATTCCTCCCGTTACAGCAATGGGACTTGAAGTATTGACACCTGTTATGATACGGAAGATCAACAGAGCTAGGTAATTTGGAGCCCATGCACAAGCCATTGAAAGACAGTCAAACCGAAAACTGTTGCAATCATAATAAATTTTTGATCGTAAGATTTAAAGAGGGATCCGAGGAGTAGAGGTCTAAGAACCTATCCAAGAAGGTACATAGAAATATGAAGAATCTTAGCGTAGGAAGAGGGAATGTTGAAGTAAGTGCTCATATCTGTAATAGTATTGGATGGAAGTGCCGCGCCCAGTGTGCTGTTTATCATAACAAGCATACCGATACAAATGACATTGATTATCCTTCCCTGATTAATCAATGAGAAGCATGGTAGAAAGTTTCAAGCATAACATTTACCTTCCACCAGTTGTACGGATTCTCAGGGTCTCCCATCATCCCAGGATATTTCTTTCACTGTCCGCAGGAGCAATACTGGAAGAGTAGGAATCTGTCTGCCGGGACATATTTTCCGCTTCTTCCAGATTGATCCACATGCTGCATCCCCTCATCGATCCTCAAGACAACTCTAGACAAGGTATCTTGATATTCTGAGATTCCGAGATTCTGAGATTGTCAGGGTACGAGTACAGATGTCACATGTAGCATTTCCAGCGCCACGTATGGAGAATGCGAGGGGGTTCCAACTCACCCCTCATCATTTTGCTTCCCTTCCTCTTCACATGTCAAAGTTTCGCTAAGGGTCCTAATATCAAGAGAAGAAATGAGAAGAAAAAGTGTGGAAGCAATAAAGAGTCTTAATCCGAAAACGGCATTCACAAGAAATACCACCGGGTCAATAGCAATAGCAACATGCAGAGGAAATGTAAAGGTGGGAGTGTCAAATGGCAGTGGAGTTTAACCAAGCACACTACTGCTCACCCGTCTGTCATCTCCAATAAGTCACTTGAGGCATTGGACGGTGGCGATTGTTTTTATCCCTGCGAGTGAATCTTCCGGCGAGCTGCAGCGTACTACCTCATTATTCCATTGGTCCACCGCCCTGCAAGGTGCCGATGACCGTTGATGCGGCAGAAGTTGAAGCTCGCTTCTTTGCAAGATAAAGATATACTCAAGTGCCTTTTGGCGGCAAGGCTGCATCGTGCTCGCAGCAAGTAGCGGAAAGGCTGGTAGGAGATGATTGAAGTACCTGTATAAGGCTGAGAGCCTCGATGTTCTAATAGATACTTCCATGCCAGAATATTGGCCAGAGCATTTCTCTCGATGCTCGTGTCTGCCTTCGCTATACGTCTTAACCAAAGACCAGCAGAATTCGTTCCATAGATCGCCGAAGTAGCATCAATCATTCTACTGGCTTGCGTGATTCTCTTACAGAGAAACTGACCAGAGTCGACAGACGAGGCAAGCCCTGAGATGTCCATAACCCGTAGGCCTTGTCATAGCATTTCACCGGCCTCTCTTGGGCAGTGCAACTAGAGTCTCAATCCTGGTTGGGTATCATTATGTTGTGGGATCTTCCTTATGTCTCTAAGTTGATGCTCTTTCCGAATCTGCCATATAGCTCCACCTTCAATTGATCCATTTCCTCACGTGTTGTGCTCAACTTTTCTTCCAGATCAGAAACATTCTCGTCGATTTTGCTCGTTGACGCCTCCAGCATCTCTTGAACTTCCGGTAGCGGTAGTGAGATGAACGAATCGCCAATTTTGTAGCTATCATGTATCAGTTGCCGGTTTCCGAAGTGTTTCCGAGCGAAAGGTCTTACGGGATCTTGTCGTCTTCGTCTGCAAGCTCCAATTCGTTGGAGATATCGTCAAGGTCTTCTTTCTCCTTCTGCAAGGTAGCTGTCAGATCCGGCCTAAATAAAACGTCCTCATAGATGTTTTATTACACACATGCTTTGACTTCAGCTCCTCTTCCAGTGCGATTTCTCTTTGGTGCAGCCTGCTGAACTTGTTGATCTTGTCTTGGTCCTCTCTGCGTACTTCCACCTCGTCCCCGCCGGCCGCAGCCTCGTCTTCTTTGGTTAACTAGGAGATGCCGTCAGTATTTTTCAGGGTATTTCAATCAATGGGTAGAGTCGAGCTTACCATTCGACGCTGCATGGTGGTGTATTGCGTGTCAAAATACAGGTATCCATGGTGGGGTGTTGGCGGTGCTGTGCTTTAGACTTGAGCTCCCGCAGCGCATACATGTCGACACGTGACCTCGCCATCATCTCAGTCAACGATGCAGTATTATGAAGAGCGAACAAAAGTTCAGAAATCACAACTCAGTTTTACAGCCGAAGGAGCAACTACAGCCCACCGGGCAGGCCTCATATCAACTAGCGGCACCTGCAAAATGAGCACTTGCAATTGTCATCCCTGTATATGTTTGTAGTTGCAAGCTACATCAACTTCGCCAGTTTCTGTCACATTACTACTCATTTGATCTCAACTTAATCCTGTGCGGAATGGCTTCTAATTTCAGAGTCGGCCAATGTATCGAAGGGAAGATTAGTACCTATACCCTCTCGAAGCAAATTCACAAAGATATATGGACTGCTACTTACCAACGGCCAATGATCACTCCCTAGCGCCACTGATATCAAATAGGAGTTCAGAATTGGGCAAGGTGATCATAAAGAGCGCACCTAAGTATCGCTTAGAAACCGAACGCGTTATCCTCAGATATTTCTATGCCCGGCCAGGAATTCGTTAGCTCCTGGACGAGGTACAAAACCCGCTATCTCTAGTGTTAAAACACCTCGATGTGAACCTCCTAACTGTATCAAATACGAAAAGGCTCGAAAAGCGCGAAATAAAGTTCGTCGCAAAGAGAATCCTTGATGTACTATAAGCATTCCACGAGGATGGCTACGTGCATACTGGTATAGCTTCATGCACACACTCTCTCTCTTTCCTTCATTATTCTACATGCAGACATAACTAACACTAATGAAATTCCAGATGTTAAACCGGATAACATTCTCATCAATTACAGCAGTGGGCCTTATCGATTTAGAGATGTTGAGCTAGGCGATTATGGCGACGTATATCTTGTAAATCCGAAAGATCATTTGAAGTTGGGAGAGAGCGGGCATATAAGTGGAGCTCATATATTCAGGGGTCCAGAGGCTATGCTTAGTCTCAGATGGGGCACTGTAACTGATATCTGGTCCTTTAGTACAACTATAAGTAACTTAGGAATTTATACTACTATAGTGCTAAGCACCGATCGTCTTCCTGACCTTAGTGTAGCTCATAAGCCTAATCTGGGGATTAGGCTAGTATATCTTTAAGCCTGATCCTAAGGATGCTGAACTAGACGATGAGCTTTATCCTAATCACGTCCTTGCAAAGCAAATTGCATTTTTCGGACCTATTCCATTGAGTTACTTTGCTTTTCTTCCAGAAGATGACGAGAGATGGGAATTTATAGGTGATACTACGCAGTATATCATAGACTATAAAAAATGGAAGCCTTTCGCGCAGGCGGAGGACAAGGAACTCGCCGAGGAGGATAGGACGTTCATTTGTAAGATAATGAAGCTGGATCCGAGGGATAGGCCGACGGCAAAAGAACTCTTGAATGATCCGTGGCTTAGAGATGTAGTCTAATGATCGACGGCTGTTCAAACTGGACACCAGGTACATCTGGGAGTAACTAGAATTTACCCAAATCGAAGATCTACCAAGAATTTCAGGAACAGAATCTGTGAGGAAGACGACCTAGAGTCGCTGGCTTACACCGCTGAGATGGGCAGCGGGTCAGTTGCGAATGGGTATTCACGGTTGTCTACCAGGTATCGGTTGCCTGCACTTTCATTTACACATTCAAGGAGATGAACAAACGTAGGACGTGGTCAGGCCTAGGAAGTAAGTGAGAAACCTCTATCTCGCACCCTTTTTCCTGCTTAATGTTCAAGGGTTCTATATCCACTCCCCAAAACGACAACATACTAGAACGGAGGAAAGAGACGAGAAGGATAACAAGGAAGAGGTCGGGGAGAAGGCGATTAAGCTATGGCCAATGGTAGACAAAGTCGCCCTGACAAGCGCAGAAAAACAGGGTAAGCGGCGCTGGCCTTTCATAATTTAATTCTGGGGACATGAATTTCAGAAAGGAATCGTTCATCTAAATTTGTAAAATCTACTGAACTAGCTAACTTCAAAGTCGTAGGGGTCAACAAAATAGCTCCACAGATTCTACATGCCTGATTCTTTCAATCTAATCTGTCTTCGAATCTTTATTCTTGTTGGGAGAGTTTTGGCAGTTTTCAGCCCACGATGAATCACCTCGTCGTTGATCATGCAACATGTCGGCATGATATATTCGGTGCACATCGAATCAGTGACTAAATTTCATTTACCGCGCCAATTACGTATTGGGCTTTCAGTATATTATCTCCCAATTTCAATTCCATTCTCAGTTCCATATAGTCAGAATGGGCATTTTCCGCGTCTCTCAGTTCTTGAACGAGGTCCACGGAGTAATTGAAAAGGCCAATTGAAAGCACTACTTCAGTTCTCAGAGGATCCGAAATACGTTGAGCAAGGGGTGACAGATCACGGATTGCTTTGGCACACCAAGCATCCACGTCGTACCTACCATATTCAGATGGGTTTATTTTCCAGCCTCTTCTTCTTCATCCAATCCATCGTCTTAAACCATATTGTTGACGATTTTAGCATCTCACTCTTTAGCTTAGTTCAACCAGACATTCTTTTGATCAACTTAATTCCCTTCGCTTGTCAACGATCGTTCCTGTTTCATTATGGTGTGCCAGAAGCAGATGTCGGGCCCTAGAATTTTTTCGCACCATAACCTGCAAGGCGCCCTCGGATCATCGGCAAATGGTACCGGTGAAGGCCGTTCCACTGGTCTACCTAGAGGCACGATATCTGGGCTTCGGACTTCCAATACTAGGGCAGAAACAGGCAGTCCCGTTATACCTCACAACGTCAGCACTCTCCCTCCTCAGACACCTAGCTCAACGCCATTTAGACTACCATCTAGATCAGCCAATTCCACGGAAGTTCATCGATGGATCGAAACAATGAAAACTCCCTCGAATCAAGCGCAGGGGAGTGACGTTTCCAAGAAGTCTGGGTACGGATTACAAATCGCAGATTTCAAGGAGTTGAGGCAGTGGCTGGAAAGAAAATTCAAAAAGAGGACAGCTGCTACGATAGCGAAGAAGATCATCCAAGCAAGATTGGAGGCAAGTCCGAGTCGCTCACATACTTGTGAGTAACGTCTCTGATCAGGAGTAGGAGAATAATCGCGGAACCGAGGCTACCAATCGAGGCTGGGGAGGAAACAGACAACAAAAGCACGTCTCACAGAATCCTGTCAAGTCGAAAACTAATACTGCCCAAGCAGAGTCGTGGATGAGATGAAGAGTGCAGTTATATCAGGTATTGCTGGCTAAGATGGGAAGGTACTGTTGCATCCTGAGCTCAGTATTTTGTAACCCTAATGTGTTCGAAGCGTTATTTCTACGTGGTAGTATTCTGTGGTTTTTATAGTCGAGAGTTCACCAGCAGCGAAGCGCGCGAAGCATTACCTCCATCATTTGTTGTTCACTACGCCGTGACTCCGGAGGTTAATATTCAAGGTCGTGAGCCGATCATAAAGTCACGGAGAATCCTCATGACATTGCTCAAAGTAATACTTCAAAGTCATCTAATGTTTTGATGAAATGGGAAATCACAGGTTGTGAGTTTACTGAGACGAGGCTAAGCAAACCAATCAACGCAAGATTTCCACGCAAGTAAAGTTATAAAATAGTTACATGACCTTAAGGTATAGCTTTACTTGGTGTCTTATGTCATTATTGTGACGTCGATAGTCAAATTGAAGGACATTTCGTAAAGTGATATTTCAAAGTCATGCAAAGATTTGATGACTTTACCCAAGTAGGCAGATTCTCGTCTCGCCGGAGACGCATTTACCGGGCCTCAAAACGGCTCATTCGCTACTCTAGAAGGTAGCTGTAAATTTACGCAATACGTAGTCAGCTGAGATTCCCACCTTCGCGCCTTCATATTTCAGGGACTTCAGGCTACCGGTTTCAAGACAAGTGGCTGATTTGGGCAAAGCTGATACTGTCTCATTAAAAAGTGAGTAGATCGATCCATGACATTGGAATTATTTCGAGTCAGAGTCGTAAAAAACTTTAGTGACATTACTAATTGTAGTCAAGTTAAGTCCTGAGATTACTTCATAACTTTTGGGTTTGTTACATTATGCAAAAGCCGTAGAAATTTAGTGACATTACTAATAATAGTCACTTCAAGTCCCGAAACTACCGAATCACTTCATGATTTTGGAAGGCTTGTAAAGCGAGATATAACGAGGCTACGAAGCTACTCTTGGATGTCGTCGTTGATAGCCAGATCGCACCTTCTGTGTAAGAAATGCGCTAGGCTAGAAGCGGATCTTTAAGCGAGATAGGTATGCCCTGTTTACTTCCTTCCTTCACTTCCCTTCCGCCTGCTGATCCGCTCACATACTGTTTTTTCATCAATACGCAAGTATCTTCCAGAATATTAAATCGAAATCAATCATAAATCATTATGGCGCTGGTACCTTACCCTGGATCCTCGAGCTTGGAGCGGATTGAGCCCGAACCCATTCCCTTTCCTGTCCGAAGTGCATCGTCGACTGAAGTATTTGCCTGGATCGGTCTCCAGATCAAATACCACCTTAAGCCGAAACGCCCCCATCATAATTTGATACAAGACGAACACCTGACAGGCGAGTTCCTCTACACAGAAAGCGTCGAAGCCCTCATACAATCGTTCCGCAAGATGGGTTTTGCGAGTAAGGAGGATTATTGGGATGCTAGTAACTCGACAATGATGAGGAAAATCATAGGTACTGTCCTTAGCTTTAGGAGGGAGCTGGTAAGTAGTCTCTTCATCTTTTGATCGAAGACGATTCTGATAGGTATGTACGGCCAGGAGTCAAGGAGAATGACGGCCATGTCACATTCGACAGTTGTGACATCTTCAAACCCAACAGCTATGGCATCTGACGACATATCACATTCAACAGTTGCAGAACCTGACATCATGTCACATTCAGCGGCTGTGACATCTGCCGTGCTACCCTTGCAGTCGACGAAAGTTTCCCAATTTGAGCTTGACAATCCCGCGGAAGAATGGTCAAAAGATGCCTTTGGAGTAAAACCCGAAGAAGCGGAAGACAAAGATGTTAAAAAGGACAATGCACAATCTGCCGAAAATCCATCGCCCTCTGCAAACGCTTCTATACGCCAACTGCCCGATCTTTTGGATGTTACGTCGGGAGCGGAGTATACGATATCCATCCATGATGGTGCCAAAGATGAGCAGTACGAAGTCAAAGCAGAAACGTCTGAGGCCAAATCCAAATCCAAAGGAGAAATCAGGAGCTCTCTTGCCGGTCTCCAGGCTGCTTTGTCAAACTTCCTAAACAGAGGCGTTAATGGAGGAACAAAGCACAAGCAGGAGAATAAAGAGATTAATGGTGAGGGTGACAGGAAAAATACCACTTTGATCGTTAGAAAGTCTCACAACGGCTCGGGCCCGAACGGAGGATCCAACTGGAAGAAGGAGAATGGTAAGGAAGACAATGATGATGATTGGAAACACACGGAGGATGGTAAGGAAGATAAGGATACTGAGAAACATGTTGAGGATAGCGAGGTGTTCCCAGAGCTCACGAGGTTAAAGTGATGAATTCTTGTAAAGGTCATTATGAATAATGGCGCTCGTCTTACGGAGTTGGTTGTGGTAAATATTGGTACCTCCTGTTCAGTCTAGAATTAAGGTGCTGTCGAGCACAGATACAATTGCTCATACTTCCACTGTTAAAACAAGAATCATCTCTCCGCACGTCGACTCGTCGACATGTTCCATCAAGTTTGAAAACACTTTTGAGGGTGTGCTCATGTACCCAGGGATATGGAGATCTCAATTGTGCTAGCCAACGAGTCTGGAGCAATTCATCTCTGTTGAAAGGAAACCTCGATTGAGATTCAAAGTCGTAAAGGCTCCAAAGAATCTCAATCAAGTGGATATGTGAATTCGCCAAACGATTATAATAAGTCTCCTCCTCGCATTAACGGACACGAACGGGGCAAGTCTTACATTGCTTGTTACTGTATGTGGAATTCTGACTTCACATCGCTAGCTGGATTTAGAAAGATTTTTAACTGCAGGATCGCTCTGTGTCAAAATCCTCTGGACTTGTAGATACCCTTGACCCAGTCGTAGCCAGTAGCGAGAGACCGCCATCAACACCTCTCTCTGCCC